>JASJOG010000103.1:0-152500 GCA_030142905.1 Heliopora coerulea | reverse complement strand
TTGGAATTTATTTGCCAGTAAACGACGGAGAAGAAGAGCTTGTAGGACATGTGCCCATTGAACTGTCGTTTTTATTGTGCAAATATTTGGCCCGCAATGGATGCTGCTTGGAGTTTACTCCCACTGGTCCAAGGTATTTAGAAGACGGACTTGTGGTCCCAGGACGCTTCAAAGCGATGTCAAATGAAAAAGCATTGATATGTATTTTAAAGAAGGAACTAGAAAAAAAAGCCGAAAAACTAAAACATATGAGGCTTAATGTCAATGCAGTAAAAACCATTAATAAAATAATATATTTTTGAAATCCTGTAGTATTTATTAGTAGCGGGGGGGGGGCTAAATTAAGAAGGGGGGCTTATTTTTTTCTCTGCCTTCAAAAGGGGGGCTTATTAGAGAGGGGGGCTTAAAAGAGAAGGGGGGCTAAATACAGAAATTACGGTAGTCTGTTGTTTTTTCAATATCATAGTCAGTTTATCATCATTGCATATTCGTCTGACATTAGCGACAAGACGGAATGATATAGACATGTCGTCTGAAAAACTGCTCCATTCTGTAAAAACAAGTCCTATCAGATTTGATATTCTATATATATATTTGATATATACATATATTGACGACCACTGACTAACGGAGCTAGTCCTCAGTTTTCCTTGAGTGAGTTCGTGTCACTCTGCTACAGTTGCGTCGGTATCTCAACAGTTAGAGAACTCAGGTTGTCAGTTCGAATCCTGCTCAGTGCATGTGATTTTGACGGCATTAGTTCTGTTCTCCTCGGCATATCACAGTTTAGCTTTTTGAAGATGATCACTTAATGGAAAATTTTTGGCAAGGAGTGGTTTCGAACGCTGATGAAGCTAAACCCTTTAATCTGGTATTCCCCTCTTTAAATATTATTCAAGGGTGGCTGTGACATGTCGTAAGATTCATATCAACGCTGCTGTTGTCTGTCAGATGTATTAAACATAGCGTGGGTTTTTCCCAAGTGTCAATCCGAAAATCGGTCACACCACAACAGATGTTAGCGTGACATATTTTTGTCTCTGATTCTCTTAACCGATAAACTAGCTAGATTATACTATTGCTGCTAATGCAGGTGTCCAGTAGTAAAAACTATGAAATAAAGAATTATCGAAAATTACGATATTTGAAAGCATTAACCACAATCGTGGAAAAAACTAGTTGAGACACTTGTAAAAAACCACAAATTTCACGATAATACGACGTTAAACTACTCAAACCGTGAAATAGAGGTCTGAGTTCTCCCTCTACCGCTATTCAATGTTATTCTAAGGCTCACAAGAATCTTTGTGCTGATCGACAGTGCAGAGCAACATTGGTATGGCAATGAAGAGGGTTGCTATTCTGTTGTATTTTTCCTATTTTCGACGTATTTCGAAACTGTCTCTACAGTTTTGTCCAGATTGTAGCATTCGTGACACCAATGGGCGCCTGATTTATATCACTGACCGTGAACAATAGAAATTGCCGAACATAAAGGGTCTAAACTTCACACTTAACAATCGAACCGGTACCTCTTGACTGTTTCCATTGTGCGGTATCCAGCCTTCAAAATACGGGCGACAAAGGAACCAGACGGGAATCGTAAACGAAGAAGAAATGGTAAAGTCCAGCAAAAAACACGCAAAATAGGCATATTTAAAGGTTTATAGTGTAATTCTAACGTTTCGTTGCTGCACGCAACATCCTCAAAGAACGAATATAAGCTATTTATTCTCTGAGTATGTTGCGTGCAGCAACGAAACGTTAGAATTACACTATAAACCTTTAAATATGCCTACTTCCCGCGTTTTCTGCTGGGCTTTACTATTTCTTCTTCGTATGCAGCCTTAGTTTGCCGACCAACAGAAGCGCTCAATAACTGGCGTAAGTACCAGGATTTTCACGTAATGGAGTGGAGATGTTAAGTGAGGTAATGTAACTGTAAATATTTGGCATTAACACTCGGTCACATCAAATGGCGTTTATACATGATGAAGGTAATCTTCCTGTACCAGAATCTTATATTTTAAGGGTCAACTGGGATGGGTTGCGAAAAATGAAATTCTTGGACCGCAGGCTGGGTACGTCGGAAATCAAACCCGCGACCCTGTGCGATGCTCTGTCAACTAAGCTGCGAAGGTCGTTGCCAAGAGCTTGGCCTGTAGTTTTGTACATATACTGATAGTAATGCTGGTGAAGTAATAGGTATATTCAACGAATATTTTGTATTTACTCTTTATGACCTTAAACGGAGTTTATACAAGATGAAGAAAATTTTCATGTAATCAGATGTGAGATTGCGATAGATTATAATTTAATATTAATTTGGTAGATTACATATGTTCTAGGTGATACTTGCCAGGTGTTTATTTATCATAGTAAAAGTAATATTGTAATAGCTATAGTAGCAGTAGTGGTGATAGTGATAGTGATAATGATAGTGATTATGATATTGATAATGATAGTGATAATGATAACAGGAATGATACCTATAATGATAGTGATAATGATAGTGATTATGATATTGATAATGATAGTGATAATGATAGTGATGATGATAACGATAATGATAATGATTGTGGTAAGGATAATGATGATAATGATAACGATAATGATAATCATAATGATAATAATAATAACACCAATGATAATGATAACACCAATGATAATGATAATGCTAATAACTATAACGATAATGACAATAATAATAATAACTGGGCGTCCGTAGCAGGCTGAGACCCCTTCCACTGCCCATAGCTCGGTGGTGTGCGCATTATAATGACAATAACATAGGATTAAAGTGCTAAAATGCTGAGAAAACGAAGTGAAACAGGTAAATATCTTGTTCTTTGAAGCTTTACATCGAGTAATCATATAGATTTATTTTAAGTAATTTGCAGATATTTCCGTGTATTTTTCTTTTTTTAATCGCTGAGCACAGTTGACGTTGTCAAAAAATATTAGTTTCGCTTTGGAGACGTCCTGGGCAAACGAGACGAAAACTCAGCAATTAAAAAAAGAGAAATACGTGGAATTTTCTAAAAATTACTTAAATTAAAAGGTAAACATCTCACCAATCGTTATAGGGACGTTGGGATCAATGACCAAGAATGTGAAGAGCAACCTGGAAATGTTTGGGGAGCATCAGAAAAGAGGTAGTTTAAAAACCCGGATTGTTGGGAACGGCCAGTATACTTGGAAAAGTTAGACAACTTTTGAATAGGACATTCGAGAATGAATTCTCTGAACCACCATTGACTGCGGGAAGTAATTAGATGACCAGTTATGCGGGTACAACATCACAAACCAAGAACAGTCACACAATAAAAATAAGGTTACAAACTGTATTCATCAACATAACCATGTGAAAGATATCGACAGTCATTTGTGGTGATACAACAGTACGTGCGCAATTATAAAATCAATAAACATCGTACGTACAACAAAGTGCGACAATCATACCTCCTAGCTAAAGTCGAAAAACATTCTCCAAACAAGACCAAATCCATTTAGTTTTCGCCCTTCATGTGGCTAAGCCTTTTCCTCGTTCCACTCAATGGAGTAAAATTGTCTAGCATTATACAGAATAAAATCTTGAAGGACTGCTTTAAGTTGGAATTATTAATTACGAACAGTATAAACCCTTCCTCGCCCAATAAAGTCCTGGGGCTTGCCAGGATACATTTCTAAACGTCCTCTTCAAGTAGGAACGAGTTAAATTTACGGAAAATGCAAGTACGTCCAGCTTTCAGGAAACAAAGAGAACGCGAAATCTTATCTACCAACGAGAAAACTGAATAAAATTCAGAACTTTGATCCCAAAATTTATCCCAAAATCATATTCTCTCTATTCTTTACGATGCACAAACTAGTTTCAAGAGTTTGACAATACTCCACCAGGTTTCTATATCAAACTATGACTGAAAAGGTATAGCATACCTGAACGAGAAACTGCATAAAACTCTTGCTTGGATTACGACGTGGCTTCGATCTCTAATTGGCGAGTTCTTATATGAAGTTTGATATCGAAAGACTAACACATGCTCCTCTCTGATATATCTTGCCGATCGAATAAGTAGATGAATCAAATTATCGACGTCCAATTGGAAACAAGCAAGAACACGTGTTTATAACTATTCACAACTCTTACAAATCGCGTTTGTTCCTAAAAGCTTCGCTTTTCGTATAAGTGCATGAAATATGTATGGCAAAGACCACGCAGAGCGAGAAGGCTCTTAGGGTAGGACCAACGCTTGAAAAATAAATTTTTTGTTGGTGATGAAAACGAAATTGCATGATTGAAATTTTGATTCTCTTATTAAATGTTTTAGAAGCTTCCCTATTCAATAAATATTCAAAACATTTAAGTATTTTACGTTTCTATATGCTAGCTGATATGTTGAATTAGCTTGCGCTTGTTAGCTTTTTTGTTTTGTTTGGTTTTTTTTCTTTTTTTATGTGATATGTTATGCTGAACGTTGTATATGGGCTAGCCATGATTTCTTCTCAGGGTTAATAACGGTGAAAAAAACCTTGCGAAAAGAAAATTTCAAAAATACAAGACAAAACATATTCTGAAAACCCAGTATGCATATGTCAGGGCAATCGAACTATATATATGTACATGTATATTTCAAGTATACGACAATTTTTTTTAATGAAGATGGCATAAGTTTGCCGAGACATGTCTTCAGTTAAAAAAATTGTCGCATATTTGAAATATGTGGTTAATTTGGTGCACTTTAGAACATATGGGTATATATAGCAACAATTCAACAGTATTGCCTTTATTTCAGGCAATCATAATTCGGATTTTCAAGCTGTTCCTTTATGGATTATGTTCCTCATTTTAATGCGAGTACATGTGTTCACTGTTGCTCTTTATACATAAAATTACCATTCGGTATTTTTATATGTGCAATATTCTGATATATCTCCAATGTTTTAGTGTTCAATATTTTTCTGTCCAGGTTCCGTATTTTCACGTACGTTCAACTTTTTTCTGTTTTCAATATTTTTGTGTTTAATTATTTCAACTTGTGCAATACTTTACTATTCCTTATTTTTCCAGTGTTAACTCTTATATCTGATCCGTCCGTATCCGACTTTAATTTTACTTTGCCTAACGCCAGACACTTTTACTCTGGTTAAGGCCAAAGGATTTTACTAGTTAAAGTGAGACGTCTAGCCTAAGTCCGCGAAATGGTTATGGCTATCTCAATTAAGGCTATCTCAATTAACTCTTTCCGTACCGGATTCTACTTTTTAATTTTACTTTGCTTAACGCCGACAATCGTTAGTCTGGTCAACGCCAGACGATTTCACACATCAAAGCGAGACGTCTCGAACTGGAAAGAGTTATGATATGTGTTCAGTAGTCTCCATCGGCACAAACTCTTCACATATTTAGGAATTGATTTCGACGAGTTTTTTGCTTGCACTGGCAATGTAATTTTCTAAAAACTGTCGCTTGCAAATTGCCTTGCTCAAATCATTTTACATGCATGCAGATTATGGAATATGTGAATTGAAATCGGTTCTACCTCAAATTACTTGTGATGAGACAATGAGTCCAGAGTTTCAGAATAGCTTTATATAAATTATGAACACAAGTTGAAGCCTTACCGGTTGATTGGTTCTACGGTTTTCAAGATGGCAAAGCATTTACTTTGTTTCAAGCTAACGTGTGAATTTCTCTTCGTTTTTTAAGTCAACACTTGCTAAATGTACTGTAAGGAAACAGAGCAAAAATTCTGTCGTGGATGGAATGTTTGAGCTCGTGTAACTTGGACTTAAAACCACAAATGAATGAACCCCAATATCGCAGATTTTTTTTCGAGTAAAGACGTTTTTTTTCGAAACTAGAAGTAAACTTTTATCAACGAGATAACGTGGAAACGAATTCTGCTTAAACGCAGGTGTTTTGACGATATGATAACTAGCTAATGGGTTTTACAATGTGTTGACTAAAATGATTCGTTCGGCAATTACTTATTTGTGGAATACTGTACATAGTCGGTTGCCAACCGACATCTTACCATTTTTATAAAAGGACAATTTTGAGCCTAACGTTGAAGGGGCGCAACCGGAATTTCTCAATTCCAGTCTGAGTTCTCAATCCTCAGAACTTTTAGATGAAGTTTTTCCAACGTTCAGGCTAAATATATTAGCAGACGTTTTTTAGACTGAGATTGATGCATTTATATTTTGACTAGGAAATACTTCGTCTTTCTTTCTCTGCGAGGTCTTACGCCGATGAGGATAACAGTTAGGTTCAGGGTAAAGAGTACAGTTAGAGTTAGGGTTAGTGTTTAGTTTAGGATTAGGATTTTATCCCAAAACCATCAATGAAATAGTGAGATCCATTGTAAGGGTTCGTCGAATTGTGTCTCTTTTAGACCGGCTCAATGTTTCCCGGAATTTTGCACTTGCCCGTTAGGTGTGGGGACTGGGGAGAGGAAACAACTCTTCGTCCACTTTCTACACCGCAATCCAATCCCAGCAAACCATTTAGTTTGTCGTGATATTTCATGATGCTCAGGAGGAGTCACTGAGGATATTGTAATGGTTCTTTTCTGGACTCTACTGGCTTGTCGTAACAGAAAATGTTTCCAAATAACTTCTCCTGTTCGGATACTTACAATGTGTCAGGACATACATACGCAGTCGAGCAGGAAGATGGAGGAATCCCAGAAAATTTGGGTATCAACTTTTGCATTTGGCTGGTAAGACTTTGAGATGAATGACCTAATATACAGTGTTGTATTTCTATGTACGTCTCTTCTTAAAAATAGTTAAATCTTTAAGTTCTTCAAATTTTCATTCATTCTGTCAAACATTCTGTCTTATATCTACATACGGTATCAGTCGGAAGACGCTATCAGTTGGCATTAATTTTAATTGTTTAATTGTGCTGTGCAGCGGCCTTCCTAAATTTTAATGTAAACCGAACATGGTGAGTTTTCTTAATGATTTTTATATTACACTGTAATTGAAAAACGTCGTGGCACTTTGCCCGAGGGAAGAACATGGACCTGATTTACATTCATTGACTCACTTCCATTGAGTTTCATACATCTTCTGTAGACTGCCTGGAGCAACATTTACGGATGGTTACCCGACACGTTTCTATTTGTTTGCACATTTCTGTACGAGTTTTTCTCGTGATTCCTAGCTCTGCATGCACATATATAACCAAGACAGTCAGTAAAACGCATCTATTTGTAACTGACAAAATCACTGGGCTGATCAACAGTAACCAGTCTGAGAGGAACAAATACACCTATTTCTCCTGTTCTGTGGCAAGATGAAGCAATGCTGCTTATGTTGCTCGTGACAATTATCGGTTTTATCAACTTTTTTACACCTTTTTTGAATAGTTCTTGAAAAAATTACTTGCTTATAGGAAAAACTGAGCTACAGTATGTAACAAATGACTGCTCCTGGGAGAAACAGACCAGTGAGATTTGTTTCCATGAAACCTCAATGTTTAGGGGAAATGTACTGTAAAGATTTCAGGTAATATAAAGATTTCAGAATTTGCCCTGTGAAAAAAAAAACATGAAAAAAGGAGAATGAAATTACAACCCCAGTTCTCCTTATATTTATTTTTTGGTTGATTGCATTATACAAGTTATTGTGTGACCACATGGCCAAAATTTTAGCCCAGATTGAAACCTCAGCTTGGTTTGAACAATATGGGATTGAATTTTTAATTCAAACAAATTGAGTATAAAATGTTGAAATGTGGGTTAAGAAACATCAGCTGGAACCAAATATACTCTAGTATGGGAAATATCAGAACAAAGGATACCATAACCTTTCTGTATTCACTTTTGATTTCAATTTAAGCATATACAATATTTCAAATACATGTTTTTCATGAAAGTGGGAAATTTTCCATCCTGGTTAGGAGGTTTGAAGTGATATTGTTAATGTAGGGCAACCATGAACAAAACACCACTTTTGTAATACATCATGATAAGCTAATATTTTCATGCATAAGAGCAAGACTATTTCTGCAGCCCATTAAAGAAAGTGGTGCTAAGCATTTTTATTTTATATTTTACCTTCATAAATTCATTTGCTTTCTTTGTTTCCCATCTCCCAAGTGCAGTTCATCAGTCATTTGGATTGGTTGATGGTAATATGTAGCCAGAACATGGATAAGAGCTTACTGACTTGTGACTATGCCAACTGGTTTGGATTGATTTGCATACATATAAAACTGAGCTCTGTTACTTAACTTCAAAGAAAGCAACATAACCTGTGTCCCTCATTATAACTATTTACAGCATGTATATAGGTGTAGAATGAAGTCAGCAAAGGGCTTTCTTTTAAATGAGGAAGTAAAATTCATGAACTTTGTACAGTATGTGTTAAGATTTTCCCTTGTAAACAGGATTGCCTGTTATATACTGCATCACAGTAGCTACATAGCAAATAGTTAAAGTTAACATCCATGAATATGTGGTGATGAAAAATTCAGAATGGGTATTTTTTGCTTTGTATTGAAATTGCTTATTTCATATGTAATGTTGAAGTTCTTTTTATTTTGTATTATTTAAATGTAATTTGGGAAGACCATAGAATCTAGCAGGATGTGGAGCTTTGGCATAGATATCCCAATATGTGGTTTCATTTAAAGAACCATGATGATTAAATCTTAGCAGACAGTTAGCTCCATGGAACTGTAACTAAAGGTTCTTTACACAAAACCATGTATCAGGATATTTATACCAAAGACTCAGTTTTTTGTCATTTTAACCATAGTACTTTGATATATACTGAATTGAAATATCATTATAATACTATGAATTTAAAAGAAATCACTTGTAATAAAGCAATCACTTGTTACAAAATCAGACAACAAACAGGAAATTAGAAGAGGTAAGAAGTTCAAAGGTTGATAGCTGCTGTAACTGATCTCAAGGAATATTGACATTC
Source organism: Heliopora coerulea (assembly GCA_030142905.1). Lineage (NCBI taxonomy): Eukaryota > Metazoa > Cnidaria > Anthozoa > Scleralcyonacea > Helioporidae > Heliopora > Heliopora coerulea. The sequence goes on along the minus strand of JASJOG010000103.1, from coordinate 143,554 downwards.
TTGGAGATCAGTTATAGCAATTGTCAACCTTTTAATTTTGTACCTTATTTACCACTGTCTACACAGTATTTTATTCTTATGTCATTGACAGGAAATTAAAAGAAGTCTTTTAATTCAACCCTTCAGGTTATTCTTAGATAGTAGAACTCTAATAATTTTATAAGCTTGAAATTCATTTTTTTTCTTACACATAGGTAATATTCTTGACTTTTTGTATGATCAGACGCTGGGCTTGGGATTATGGGAGAATTGCATTAGTACAAAGTGAAGCAAAAGGGTAAGAAAAGTTGTATTACTGAATGGGTCACCAGTATATCATCTGTATCTTAATGCAAGTGCATTAAATTTTGATTTGAATTGAACTGAATCAGGTGTACTTTAGTTTTTTTTCATGAATGACTTTTTAAAATTCTGATTCTGGGTGAAAATTTGCATGTACAGGTATATGTATAACCCAATTTTAAATCAAATTTGCCTGGTTGTGCAGTAGCTTAGAGTCAACAACAGACATTTTAACACTTTCCTGTATACAGGCCTCCCTTTGGCCACTAAAATTGTCTGGCATTAGTCAGACTAAAATGATAAAAGACTTGTCAGGATGTCAAGGATTTAATTGAGACCGACTTAAATTTATCCTGACCAGAAGTCTTCAAAGGCAGGTAAAATTATCTGCAAAGGAAAGGAAAGGGAAGTAAAATAAAAGACCTATTCAGACAGGCTATTCACATGGCTAAGATGTAACATTTTAAAAGAGAATGGTTGAAGGAAAATCTAATTTTAATTTGTAGAGACTACCAGTAATTCAGATGCAGAAATCTGATTGGCTACACTACTCAATATATAATTCTCAAAAGATATCAAATGGTAGCAAGTAAGGTAGTAAGGCTGAGTTTTCTTGACTGAGACACACTGTGCAGTTGTTGTGGTCAGGCAACCTCTACAATCATCTGTGTGTGCTGGTTGTATGACTTATGGAAACACATCAACAGCAACCTTATGAATGTGACTAAACCAAAATGCCTGCAAGACAACAAGCATTACAACAGCAACCATAATTAACACGAGAAAAGTTTTATCTTACTTTTCTATGACTTGAAGTTGTTAAGAAGAGAAGACAGTCAGTTCTATAGGTCATATAGTACTGGGTAGTTTCTAAATGAGTTTACTAAACCTTCCTCAAAATATGCCATTATTCTGTTGGTTATGAGTACAAATGTGCTGTTGCAAGTAAGCTAGTCCAGTCTCAGCCAATAAGAGTAAAGCAACTGAAGCAACCAAGGTCAAAAGTTCAACATGTCAAACTACCAAGGTGACTAACTTGGCAGCTACTCAAAGTGGTTGCTTTGGTTGGGCTACTATGCATGGACACTGCACAGTGTGTTTCAGCCTTTTCTGTATACTTAGTTTTTAGCCATAAATTGGAAAAACTGAAGATATATAGTTTCTACTAAAAATGATTAGACTATCGGTGGATATGCTCTCAAATTTCTATGAGATGATAGATGACTTGGGCTTTGCCTCCAATTTGCTGTCACTTCATCTAAATTTTGAGCTTGTGGTCTAATTTAAGTGGACAACAACAGTTAATATTTTGATGACATTGTTTTTGTGACCTCTAAATTGTAAAATGTAAATTCTGAAATCTACCATTATATTTTATCATCCTTATTCTTACTGTGCAAGGAGTCTATCATGTGAAGGACCATTCACATTAACCATACTGTAGGTGATAAACTGATTAAACATTTCTTGTAGGATCAACAGTATTTCACCTTACAGATATAATTTTGGATATACTATTCCTCTATAGTCAAGTCCCCCCCTGGTTGCATTAAATTTGCACAAATCCTGATCATCTTTACTTTGCAACCTCTCCAGATGGACTAAAATATTTTTTGGGACAACTGATGCATCAGATGATCAGTCAATCAACGAATCTGAAAAGACCTTGCATATGCAAACTGAAGATGTTTCAGATAAGGTATTGGATATTCTGATATGTACAGTACATATAGTCCATACTCCATACAGTTAGCACAGTATACAGCTTCCACACTATAGCGGTATTTAAACAAAAGAGCACTCAGCCCTTCCATTTTCATGGGCACTCTTTTGTTTCAGTGACCACCCTATGATTTTCCCTTCTTGCCCTTTCACTCTCCTTGTCATTATCATGTAGTCAGCAGGATGGTATTGCACTGTTATGGTTGTGTCTCAATCAAATGTCTAGTCTAGATTGGTGAAACATGTGTAAGTTGTATTTTTAGTAGCAGTACTCAAATAAAATCATCTTCCATCAAATGCTATTATTCCAATATCAGTACTTTTGAAGTCTTTTTAATAGTGACTACAGTATGCCTTCAAAAAAAAAGAGTTCAGTACATTGGGTAATTGGTGTGGCTCTGTGGAGGCTCCTCTAGCTAAAAAATTTTTAGAAGAATCGGTATGACTTTGCAGCACAACCTTCATATTTAAGCAAATTAACTCCCATCTGATTTTCTCAACCTAACTCCCATCTGATTTTCTCAACCTAACTTCATAGTCCAGGCTCTATAACTATCTCAATGAACTCTTTCCCAATAGGTACCTTAATGAACTCTCCCTGAACAATGAGTCTTCTATTATTTTACTGTGGCTAACTTCAGACAATTTTGCTAACCAGGGGAAGAGGGTTGTTATAATGTTGGGAAAGGGTTCAGGTTACTCCTGGTGATGCACTGCCTCCATTCATGGCTAAAAATACCCCAGGTACATGCTATGTAACTTGCCATCATTTTCTTTTGAATCTCCTTCAGTAATGTCATTTGAGGTGGCCAGATAATTTAGTTGAGGAAATACACGTGTTTTCAAACCATAGTTATTTGTCAGATTTAAATCTTTTGTTTTAACAATAAATTGTATTTTATTTATTGAGATACTATTTGTACAATATTTTATAATAAATATTAGTTGATACATGTCAATGTATATTAATGCCCAGTATAAAACATGCAATTCTTTGATTTTAAAATAAATATTAAAGTTCTAGCACATTTTGTTGTATCTTGCATCATTGTAAATGAAAGTCCTATGGTTCAGAAGTATTAACAATGCTTTAAACAGTAGCCTTGGTTATATTCCATTCATTTACTTTTATTCTAGCTTGTCTCTTTGCACTTTGTCCATTTGTTTTGGTTTCTCACTTCCACACTTCATGGATTCCTTACACTTTGATGCCTATTGATGTACAGTCTTGATTGACTCAAATTGCTGTACTTTAGGTACATAGATCTGTAACCAACTTAATATTTATTCATTCTCACACAAATTTGCATGATGCAATGAAATGTTAGAACATTAAAGTTTATTTTAAAGTGAAAGAATGGCTTTTCTGCATGCTTAAAGCTGTACATGAATATTTATTATCAAATTTCATATTTCCATAATAATTGTTGATATTAATTTTCTCACTTTTCTCTTCTTCTTTTGTTGGTGGTTGGTGAAATTGGATGTTTAGAGATTCAGTTGATTTAATTAGCTTGAAAGTATGCCATTATTCTTACAGCAAATTTGTTAATCTGAACAATCAACTGAACTCTGTTGTATATTTACTCATTATGGGGTGGGGCCTGTTGGTGAGTAAAATTGTCTGGTGTTAGCCAGAGTAAAAATATAGAGTGTGCCCTTGCCCCTTAGTGGGTTAATGCATACAGTACCTTTAGTATCTCATTGTTTTTGGTTTCTATTACTATTTTTCTAAGGGATTTTTCAGCTGGATTGCAGTTGTTTTCAAATTATCTGATGATGACCTCAAGCATCGTGCAGGACATGATGCCATCCATTACCTTAACTTCCAAAAATGTCTCATTTACTACACAGTGATTATCTGTGTCCTGTCAATTGTTGTAATATTACCAGTCAACCATTCTGGAAATAACAGTGAGTACACAACTCAAATATACGATAATAATGGTAGATTGTAAGAATATAATTCTATAAACCCGTGGTATTCAACTGGTGGCCCACAAGCAAATTGCATCTAGCATGTGAAGGCAAAAAAGAAAAGTTCAGCCAACAACTTTAAAAATATAGAATAAAACATATTCCAAAGAATAACGTCATCTTGAAAACTCAATTCTTAAATTTTAAACAGTATCATAAAGACATAAACTAAGAAATTTTAATATGAATTTAAGTGGTTGCATGTTGTAATCAACTTTTTAACTTTTCCCAGGATAATTTTTTCCTTTTTTATCTTTTTCTTTATGATGATGAGACTTTTTGTTTATTGTAGTCATGCTCACACATAGTGGATGTTTAATCTTTGGTTTTGACAAACAAAATAACACAACTTGTCTTTTCTCTAGACATGTTTCTGGCCTGCGGGATAGTCTAGCCTCTGGAATCTGGGCCTTGGAAAAACAAAATTCAATACCCATATTATGAACAGTTAAAATAAGGACTGTACAAGACTGTTCCTACTAGCTTTTGCAAAGAGTTTTGTTAATGAAGAGCTTGAAAGAATTTAAACAGAGCTTTAAGATTAATAGTCCATCATTAGGGTCAAAAGACTCAAAAACATTGTTTAGAAATATTGATTGGACATTCATGGATGACTTTTAAATATTTTAATACGGTTTATTCATGTATTGTTGAATTTCTCATCAGTAATATTTTGTTTTAGTTAACGTGTATTAATTCCGTCTTGACTTGTTAAAATATTTTTTAACCCAGATGATGGAGTCCGCCCACAAGCTCAGTTTCACTTTTATTGATCTTTTTGTTACTAAAACGTTACAAAAGCTAGTTGAAACGCTCCTGTACGTTCAGTTCTTAAATACCCAGCTACTACGTGATCATTTTCAAAGTAAAAACATTTTACATCATTGGTTCCCAAACTTTTTCAAATTGCAGACTCCTATTCAGTCTGGCAAGTTTTTGTGGACTCCTGCCTCAACTTGCTTAAAGTTTAGATTAGTTGACGTCAGTTCAACCTAGTGCATAGGTGGGTGGGGTGTGGGTGTGTTAGAGTGTGTATGTGGTGATATGGGGTGGGTTGAAGAGTGGGGGTTGGTTGGGGTACAAAGGTGTAGGGTATGTGGTGTGTAAGGTTTGCGGGGTGTAGGCGGTGTGTGTGTGTGTGGAGGCGTATTTGTACTCTGTATATGGTTGATGAAATCAAATTTTTGCCTTCGCTTAGTTCCTCGGAGAAACCATTATGGCACGACGACCATTGCTAATCTTGCACCAGATTCCAATGTGATTTGGCTGCACACAATCTTTGCGTTCCTGTACTTGGCCATTCTTATCGTAATGCTGTGGAAATTTTCCCAAGGATACGAGACTGACCATGATCCAGTCTCACAGCTCACGATCTTGGTCAGCCACGTCTCACAGTCCGCATCAACAGACCAACTAAAGCAACATTTTGAGTGAGTACAACAGTTGCTTATCAGTATTCTTTGTGTGATAAAGTAAATGGTTATGGGAATAGGTAAAATCGGTACGTGTTGGTGAAAGTCAGGGATGCAACCACACTAGGCAGTACCGGGTCGGACCACCTGGCACGAGTTCTAAGCCCCCGGCACTTGCGGTAATTATTAATTCCGCCCGGCACATTTTTAGCCCAAAGACAATCAAATATACCTTTTCCTTGTAGCAGATATCTTTGTAATTTAATCCATCATTCATCAAGCGTGGGGATAAGAACCCAAATTAACGTAAACAAGCAAAATTTTGCTGGGCCCTCATATGCCATTCCTCATAAGAAGCTGCTGCTAAATAGCCAGTGTCTTAACCACTGTGAAGACAACTAACCACAACTGTTTAATCTCTCATTTTAATTCATACTTTTGGATCTTTTCCTCTTCTTTCACTTGAGCTCTAACCATTGAGCTACCACAGAACGTCTCACCGGTCATCAGAAGGTTGTGGGTTCGATGTCCGTCTCAGACTCAGAAATTGTTTTTCTGAAGAATGAGCATGACGAACTTATATCTCCAAGCTCTCGCATATCTAATATACATCTGAGCGAATAAAAATCGTACTAGATATCGTGCATTATACGTTAAGAAACGTAAATGTTATTTACGTTCGGTTTTGAGGCAAATGGTTCCAGAAATTTGATCAGAGCACATACAGTGTATTATGGTTGTATAATTTGCAATACTTTAGATATGGTTGTTTATTGTAGGACCTGTATTATACTACGCATGATTGAAAAACATCACGTTTATTTGCGTTTCATAGAGAAGTGTATGGCGAAGGAAGTGTCTCTAATGTTCAACTGGCTTATGACATTTGCCAGCTCGTTGTGATAAGCAGGAAGCTTGAGGCAGCCAGTTTAGGCAAGAAAACTTATGTTATGAATGCAATGAGAGGTGGAGGAAATCAAGAGACAGTTGTCAGTACTAACAAGGTTTGTCCTTGTTGCCCGTGCTGGAAAGTGAAATATAATGGATTGGAGTACTTCGTTAAAGAAGAAGAGAAATATAAAAATGAATTTCTTAGGGAAAAAGAAGCTGTTCTTGGAAGCGAAAGCCTTGGGATTGTCTTTGTCACGTTTGATAAACCTAACATTGTTTTAAGGTAAGATTTATTAAAATGGTAAGATTTACGCATGGTTTCCACGTCACTATAAGGCTGGTGGTGTAGAACTGAATTCGTGAGGGGGGCCCCTGGATTGATACAAACCCAAGGGGTAAAACTGCCATGCGTCCATGACCCGTAACAAATAGTGAAAGCCAAAAAGGGTGACAGCTGACATTGTTATAAGAACGAAAGAGGAGAAGCTATTCGTGTTTAAGTTTGCCAAATACAATGACATAGAATACATTTTATACAGAAGCATTGTTGATAATTTTTCTTGATAATGGTTTTAAAGATAAAGGGGACCACTGAACTTAGTCCAGTTCAGACGCCAAAGCTTTTTGTTAGTGATTATTTATTTGTACAGGGCGACCCTGTTAGCTATGACTAAAGCCTGCTTCGCGTAAACTCGGTAAGTAAACGTAAGCCGTCCCAGATGTCTGCGTTAATGCCCAGAAAGGTCGCCGACGTAACGTCCACGTAAAATTTGTAACTGTGTAGTGGTACAGCGCTTAATTGCCAATATGGTCGCCTAAAATCGAAGGCAATATTTACAGTGGAATCTTTGTTCTTGTTGCTGGTGCGGAAAGGAAAACAGCAGGGAAATGAACTATGGAGACGAATGAGGAGACGAAGGTTCCGAATGCTGTAACTTCTAATGCAATTTTCAACAAGAATTCGTACTGTATTCTTTCCCTAATCTCCTTCCATGCATTCATCTTCTTTCTCTGACCGTCATGATCTTTTAGTTTGTTATCATATAAGTATAAACATTTAAACTCGCGAGTAGCAGCCATGAGTAATTCGTCGTTAATTTCAGCAGTTGACGTTCTATCGTCTATTTTGTTTGCCAGAGTACCCGAATAACACCTTCAGAACTTAGTACGCTCACATGTGACCAAGGTAACTTTAATGCAGTCAACTACACGCGGTGGGAATCGACTTCAAGACCTAACGTCCAAATTTTAACACGCACAAAATTGTCTGATAAATTACCGGAGGAAAGAAATTGTAAACTCCGAAACATGTCGCAAAGAAACTTTCAGATCAAAAGTATTGGGGTGCTGGTGGCTCAGTTTACGTGCACGTCTCTCACCACTGTGACTTAGGTTCGATTCCGGCTCCGTGCAGTTATCTGATTAAAGTTATCTTGGTCACATGTGAGAAGAGTGTTGTCCAGTTTGACTCCACCAAGCATCGCAGGTTTCCTCCGGGTACTCCGGTTTCCTCCTGTAGTAACACTAGACCCATGGGGGTGGCCCTTACTGGTCCCTAGGGAGAACAGCTCAGGTAGCTGATAGGAATATCCAGTACAAATAAAGACTTCTACCTCACCTTTACCTTTACCTTTACCTATTGTGTTAATGATCAAACGTGGCAAAAATCGTAGTTATCTTCAAATCTCGCTAACATCATCTGCCACATCACAAGTTTACTCGCTGTTATTCCTAGATGTATTCAAGATTACAGCCTTATCTTGGGAGGACGTTACATCGAGTCCTCCATGTCCCTTGCGCTGAAGTCGAGTGTTTGGAGTGTAGAGCGAGCTCCGTCTCCTGGAAATATCATTTGGGAGAATTTGTCAGCTGATCCCAAGTACTGGTGGATAAGAACCGCATTCATTAACGTTGTTCTCTTTGTCTTTGTCTTATTCGTCTCAACCCCTGCTATTTTACTTACAGGATGGAATCAACTTCAGGCATCAATAGGTAAGGCTTTTTTGCCGTCGCCAGTCGCCAGTGCTGGGTGTCAGGGGTGGTACACACCCTAATCATTCCCGAATTACCAAACATCGGTGCACGGTCGACAAAAGTAACGTCTTTGAAAGTGAAAACAGCAAAAGAGTTGCGCATTGCCAAAAAATATGTTTGAAGGAAACTGAGATATATAAACAAAAAATATATTTCGAGCGAATGCCTTTCATCGGAATGAAACGTAAAAGTGAAGCCAAAACTAAGCGAGGTTTTAATGTGTAGTGTAATGACATAAAACTACACTCCACATAAAAACCTGGTTTCCATAAGATCGCCCGGATCGTCTCGATCGCCCCAGATTTGCTCAGACGATCGGGACGATCATGTGGAAACATTTCGGGGTGATCGAGACGATCGCGATTGCCTGGATAGTCAGCAAATCTATCCGGACGATCGTGAATGATTGCGAGCAATCAAATGGAAACATCTGTCAGGCGATCGAGACGATCGGGACGATCCAAATCCATTCGCGTTTCAAGATGGTGCCAACTACTGAATCAACCTTATCAAGTAATGAAAAAGTATTAATTTCTTTATAACAAGTATTCTCTTCATTATGAAGTCTAGTTTGTCAGACTCAACTGTTGGAAAAACACCCAAAGAGAAATTTTGTCGTTTAGACGAAGTTCCTGTACAGGAGTATGATGTGGACCAAACTCCTCTCTTCTGAAATAAATGCCAAACCCAAAATGTTCCCTTATGTTTTCACCTTGTTTTTCTCTGCCTTGTCCGGCGTAGAATACTGAGAATTAGCGAGCAGCATGCCAAAAATGATGTTTAGGGCCGAGTGACAACCGTGCAGATTCATAGTCAGACGATCGAGGCGATCATGTGGAAACTCGAATCACCCTAATCGCCCCGATCGCCTCAAATATTCTTGCGGCGATCCGGACGATCGAGACGACTCGGGCGATTATATGGGAACTAGGCTTTAGATATACACCAGGCGGGGCTTATATCGGGGGGGGGTTATAATCAGTGAGTATTTAAATTAAACACTTGGGTAGTAACCCGGGGTTATCAACACGATTCTAGGTTGTCCTTTTTCCTTTTCTTTCTCCACTTGTACGAGTTTAAAATAAAATCCTGCTTTGAAGTTTAGATGAAAACTTCTGGTTCCAAGGTGAAAATCAAATGACGTAAAAAGGACGCTACGTTTATTTATTTATTTATTTGTTTATTTATTTATTTGTTTATTTATATATTTATTTTTCAAAACAGACTAACTAATCAAATGCCTATGATTGTGAACCGATTGGTTATTATAGAAAATAAAGCGGATTCTCGTGGCAACCCTTTTTTGAATCAATTCTTACCAACCTTGATGTTGTGGACGTTCACCGCCATATTGCCAGCCATAGTTTCATGGTCGAGTTATTACGAGTACCAGTGGACACGGTAATTTGATTCTGTTCTCCAATTCTATTGAGCTTCGGTGATGGTGGTGATGGTGATGGTGATGGTGATGGTGATGGTGATGGTGATGGTGATGGTGATGGTGATGGTGATGGTGATGATGATGATGATGATGGTGGTGGTGGTGGTGATGGTGATGATGGTGATGGTAATGTTGATGGTGATGGTGATGGTGATGATGATGGTGATGGCGATGATGATGGCGATGATGATGGTGGTGATGGTGATGGTGATGGTGATGTTGATGATGATGATGATGGTTATGACGATGATAATAACTTAAGTTTTGTAGGCGAATACCTTGATATTTCTGTAACCACAATATCAGGAATGGCAAAACTATAAAATATTATCAAGAAACTGTTATTTAAAGAACTATACCAAGCGTGGTAGCGTACTCAAATGTTATGGAGTGTTAATAGTTTACAGTACCGCACCAAGGGGGGGGGGCACTTGGGCGCTATCTCCGGGTGCAAATTTTATGGGGCGACGTTTTAAGAAACAAAAATTCGACTTTTTTGGTCTTTTTGTCTAGGTGCAGAAATATTTTGCCAACATCAACAAAATGTTAAATCAATCTCTCGACGTCTCATCGTTAATAGACGACTTTGTAGCTGTAAAAACTCGGAAGCACCTGTTTTCAATTTTTAGTTACGTTCTCAGTAATAAAAAAAATAAGAAGCACAAGAAACACTTTTTGCTACAGAAGTGCCTAGTTTAGTTGTATACCCGTAGTACCGGTAAAAAATTATGGTAGAAGAAGTTTGGGGTGCGTTTAAGTGGGCTGAGGGAGCGCCATTCAACAGAATTTGCCTCGGGCAAATTACCACTTAGGTACGGTCCTGATAGTTCATGTTTTATATGCCTGTGCTAATTTACGTGTCAACTTTATTTATATTTTTGTCATCCCAGAACTAGGCAAGAGAAATCTGTGATGTTTAAAGTCTACATATTCTTGTTATTCATGATCGTTATTCTTCCTTCTTTGGCTCTGACCAGGTAAAGTTTCTTGAGTTTTTCGTCTCGTTACCCTTGTTTTACAACTCTAAATCTGAATAGCTAGGAAAAATGGTGCGTCTAATTTCACAGGGATGCAAACAGAGGGAGATTGCCAAAACACATTCGCAGTTTCGTCACACAGGGTGGCAAAAAGAATAGATGCTAACAGTGTTGTTGAGATAATCAGATAATAGTTCATCTGATTATCTCAACACTGTCAGATCCTCTATATATACAGATATGTATATGGGTATACGTTTACAGTACATGTGCATATGCATATGCATGAACTTACATGTATACATAAACGTATACATTATATGTACACACACACACACACACACACATACACACACACACACATACACACACACACACATACACACACACACACACATACACACACACACACACACACACATACACACACATTCATACACACACACACACACACACATACACACACACACATACACACACACACACACACACACACACACATATATATATATACTGTATATACATATACTGTATATACATATACTGTATATACATATACTGTATATACATATACTGTATATACATATACTGTATATACATACGTTTACATGTGCGTATACATGTACGTGTACATGTAAGTATACATATACATACACATATACATACACATATACACATTAAGAAATATACATGCACACCTACATTAAAAATATACGTATATCGTATTACTTAATGGTGGAAAATGTCAACCGGGATTTTTAGCTCATAGTCAAACCGTGGCTTGCGAGCCACATGTGACTATTGTACACGTAATGTACGGTACAGATATTCTGAATTAAACTTCAGTTTCTGGAACAATTGTCCGTTATCCGTATTAATGTCGATTTTACTCCAACTATAAAAGAAAAGAAAATGTTCTGTTTGAGACCCGTAATACAGAATTGTAGTATAATATTTGAGCTTTAAAATGGTGAATAGATTTCAATACTTTATTGTAAACCACGTGAAAATTCTTAATTTTGCGGAAGGAATCCGTGAAGGTTAAGATTAACCAGAAACGAACAAACTGTACAGGGCAGCTTTAATCTTTCTTAACTAGTCTTGAAATAGCATCATTTTGAACGTTCTGTTGTTTCTTTCGTTGCAGTCTGGATGCCTTCTTTGAGATGACGTTTAAGGGAGACTTTCAATCATTTCAGAGTAGACTGAAGTAGGTGTTTTAATAGTAATTTATGGTGTGTGAACTTTCACAGGGTGAAATGACCTTTAATGATTTTAGATACTCGATTTTAACAAGAGGGCATACAATCTTTCTTACTTGGTACGCCTAGTTAACAGTTCTTGATAGTTGACCTGTGACTACATCCGTTAAGAGGATTGTTTTCGATCCAATATATACATACCAGCTATCCAGAAGTATACTCCGCCAACAGGAGTAGCTTTTTGGACAACCTGCTGAATCCCAATCGATTTCATGCTTAGCGCCCAAGTAAGTGGTGGGTACAATGTTGCTAATTCTTTCTCCACTTCACGTTGCTTTTGCTCATTTCTACCAAATTCCCAGACATAGAAAATTATTTCTACCAAATCCCGAAGCAAAATCTATGTTTTTCAAGAGAAACATCTTTCTTAATGTTTGAACTACTCGGAAAGTTTTACATATCTACCCTATTTTAGCCGTAATTTTCGTGTAAAATGTCCTTTTTAATCCTTTTACTCCTAGATGTGTGTTTTTACCTGACAGTGGTGCGTTTTTTGTCAACTATGTTATCACATCAGCTCTTATCGGAACCGCACTGGAGTTATTGCGGTTCCCAGAATTGTTTGTGTATGGTATACGCATGTGTTACGCGAAAACAGAAGGAGAAAAATTGTTGGTGAAACAGGTATCGTCTTACGCTGCTTATGTACAGGGTTGCGCAACTCATGAACTCAGCTTCTTTTTCACGTACAGAGCAAGCCTGCTCGAATGTTTTTTTTCCGAAGGCTAGATTAGGATGTGCACGAAATTTGAGGAGCCAGACGTGATACGATGCAGTCATTTATTATTGCGTTTAGGCCTCATATTATTATAATTTCGTCGTCAGTTTAATTTCTATAAAATTAAAGATTTTTTTTGAATTTTTTTTTGTTCGAGCTTCGCTACCAATGGGAAAGTTGATCACAAACTCAGCGTGCTTACTTTCGTGGTCCGTTTCAGATTTACTGCTTTATTCACAGCTACAGTGAGGCTTTGACTGTTATATAACCCCAACCATTACGTCAGTAACCACATCATGGATCAATATTTTGTCAATTGGTGTAAAATTCCAGGTGGTATAATCCCCCCAAAACTATTTTTGAAGAGGCTGAAGCCCCTCAGCCCCCCATACTCTCTACGCCTATGATCCTTAACAAGGGAAGGGTTAATATGAAGAGACATAAGCCGTGTAATTATTACAATTAAATGTATGTATGACTTTTTGAAAAAGCGAAACACCTCGTATAGTTGAAGATACAGTGATTTACCTTTCTTACATGTCTGGTAACTCTTCATTGGTTTAGGAAGCCGTTGTTGAATTTCCATTTGGTATTCAGTACGCATGGATGATTGCCATCTACTCAATCATAATAATCTATAGTATAGCTTGTCCACTTGTTGTACCTTTCGGTAAGTTTTTCTCAAACATTTTCCTTAGGATTTTGTAAGTAGTACCTTGCATCAGATGCCGTGTTAAAATATAGTTAAAAATTGGATGATGGATGGATAGATGGATGGACGGCTAGACTGCTGGACGGATAAACGGACATATGGACGAATAAACGGACGGATGGACGGATAGATGAACGGATGGACAGATGGATAGACGGGTGGATGGATGGATAGACGGACGGATGGATCGAGAGACGGACCGACCGACGAGTGGACGGAGAAACCGATGAACGGACGGACTGATCTATCGATCAGTCCTTAATCCTCTATCAGTCAGATTTGACGGAAGTTCCAATCTGTGGAGATCCAATCAGGATTTCATAGAGGGTGGGTTTAGTCAAAAAATTTAAATCTTAAATATCTCATGGACGGTGGTTTCAAAGAAGACAAAAATGGCGTACCGTTCGGTACACTTTCGTGACCTTCCGTGACTTACCACTTATCACGTGATTGCCGCAAACATACCCACAAACATTTGCATAACTCGTAGCAGTACGGCTTACTGACATTCTATGAATGTTAACATCATCGTAAAGCGACGAAACGTTAGATCCATAGCGACCACGACGATGTTGGGCGAAGAAACGAAACGTTGAAACCATTAAATATGTTAATACTTTTCATCGTTAATGCCTTTACTTCTCACACTTTTCTGGGCTTTGATATTTATACTTCGAATACGGTTGCCGCCTGGTTCCTCCCTTGCAACACTCATGAATGTCAGTAGACACAAAAATTGTTAATGGAAACGTCCCACTTTCCTCCCCTCCTCCTCGAAAGAAGTCAAGGAAATTTTTGAAATGTTTATTTTTGGGACGATATTTCTGAATTTCTTTTTCACTGGTCAGTGGGGAGTCAACCCCCACCCCCTACCCTCATTGGTTGTGCATGACAGTTTGCAATGACCAAAGGGCTTTCTGAACACCAAAACTAGTGATAGTTATGAAAGACAACCAGCTTAATATTTGGTTTCTGCTTGAATCTGTAGGACTCCTTTACCTTCTGCTCAAACATTTTGTCGACCGCTACAACCTGTTCTTCAACTATCGCCCGCCAGCGTTCAAGTACATGGATCGGTCAGTACACAACACTGCCATGTACTTCCTCATCGTTTCAACTTTCTTGTTGCTGTTTTGCATCTTGTTTTATTCTATTATCAGACTTGGTGAGTTGAAAATATATGTATTTTCTGAACAAAATATGTTGCAGGATAGCTTCATATTCTTCAATAACTATGTTTCTTCAGCAGGAAATTATAAAAAACTAAGGATGAACCGATTAATCGGAAATTAATCGGCCAATTTGAAATAATCGGTAATCGGCCGATTATTCCTAATAATCGGCAAAATAATCGGTGCTTTAACTTTTTCACTAACGACACAAGCGCATGCCCTGAATCCTGAATCCGCAATGAATGAAAGCTTTCGGGCTATGCGTCCGTCATCAGGGCTTATGATTAAAACGAGCTTAATCCTTTGCTAAAATACCGCTTGCTTACTGCAAATTATAAAGCAAAGCGCAATCAGACCAATGGTGTGACAATGTCTTTGAAATAACAACGAAATGTCACCAGTAAACGTAGTCATCTTGATTTTTGATCTGAATCTTGGATTTTATGAGATGTCTGTTTTCGGATTGTGTTTTTTCTTTAATTTGTCGGATGGTCATGGTTTCTTAACGCAAATTATCTAACCTAAAACAATACCTAACTTTTGAAAGAACCTAAATAATTAAAACTGTTTATCATACCAAAATATTTTAATCGTTTTGTGAATAGTTTTTTAAAAAGTTAGGTTTTGTTTTAGGTTAGATAATTTGCACTAAGCAAATATTTTAACGGAGGATTAAGCTCGATTCAACCATTTGCCGTAATGGCGAATGCATAGTCGGAAAGCTTGGTTTTATTTTTTATATATCTTTCAGCTGGAGAATATATGTATTTTATCTTTCAACTATTCTCTTGTTGGGAAAGCTTTCGTGATAGTGTTTAAGTTTATCCGAATTGAGCATTATGTTTGAAGCTACGTTTACGCTAGACCAACTTTCTCCAGGTTCGTAGAAAATCCGGAGACTTTTTCTTCGGATTCAAAGTAGCCTTTTCCACTGAAGTAGCGAATTCGGCATGGAAGATCTTCGGATTGCACACGAATCCGTCTTTGGAAGTATGGATCGGGAAAAGAATCTGGATACTATGAATCCGGAGAGCTAACACGTCAGAGAAAATTTCATCGTTCTTGCGTATAACAGCCGAAGTAGCCATTCATGTGACAATTTTTTTATCAGGGGCAGTAATAAACAAAAAATGGAAAGAAATTTTCGGTTGTCCGGAGTTATTTTCAATAAAATTTGTGAGGTTACGTCCATTCTTGGATAAGAAAGCATTGTTTGCTGTCACACGAGCATGCAACTAACCCAGGTACTTTTTTCTGTGTAAACGGCCAACGAATTCGACTACATTTTTAGTGTGAATCCGAGTACTTTTGAATCCGAAGATTGGTGCTGTAGTTGTTACGTTTAAACACATACCAGGGCTCAAAAAGTCGAATCGCAGCTCGTCCTTTTGGGCAAGCAACCAGAGATAACCAATTTTAAAAGGAGCTATTTTACAAAGTTTTATTATTTGTCTCAAATCAGACCTGCCGACTGTCCGCATGGAGTTCGTCGCGTTGAACAATGATTTTAATCACAAGATGTCGACGTCTTCACAATCTGAATTACGTGGTTTAGGATTGGTTTGTGGAATCCGTGCTGCCCAGAGATTGTAACCTAGTCAGCTTTTTCACAGCCCCTTTTGCCTTCGCGAAGTTTCCCTGGAAACGGCAACATTTGAAAGTCAGTTCGTCTTTGTTGCATTCTTGGCCAGACTTCCCGATTGTCTACACAACCGCGTGCTATTGAAGAAATCATTATCATAAAAACGCGATGAGGTGGCTGGAAATTAGAACAGCATGTTGACGACCTTTTGTTGACACGTAGCTCTGGCATTTTGCCGTTGTTTTTGTATATTCGACTTACCATTTGTGAGATGATTTGCCCATAAGAACCATAGATACTTAGAAGAAACGCTGGAATAAGGACTCGGAAAAATTAATACAAATGTCAAGAGAAGGTGTAGAATCATTCGATTCGTCAGTTTCGCCCGCGAACAACGAGGATCGATTTGGAATTTGGGATGTTAAAATTTTTGGATATGGTAAATATATTCTTTCCCCGACAAGAACACTTAAGTCCCGGCTCGAAAGGGCTATTTTGAATAGCACTTTTTGTTAAGAAATATCGGAGTGAAAAAACGTTTCAGCTTTTGGTATTTGTGTTCGTTTTTTATTTGTGTGTGTTTTTAGCTCCATTTAATGTTTGTGTCTGATCTCAGGGCACTTTGATAATGATAAAGAGAACCTTGTTCGTCGTTACCATTGTTAAATTACATGGCTTTTACGTATATCAGGACGTGATTAAACCATCAGTTTCGTGTACACTTGTCTTGTTGCACGAAGCTGCATGGCGTACATGCAAACGATTGGTTGACGTTAGGCGTGAAATAAATTAGTTTTTAAAAACCAGCATTCGGTACAGCTACAACATTTCCATTCGGGAAGCGCGAACAACGGCAAACAGGTTCCTATCGTTTTCGATCCTCAACTTGAGGGATGCATATGATTTACTATACACTTATTGTGTAGACCTCAGTCAAACCAGTTTTGTATAACCATCCAATCCACAGGGACTGGCTGGAATTTTCGTGCGATCATTTAGATATACGAATTACAGATTTCCCAGTTAAGGAGAAAGGAGCGGTACTGGTGTATTTTGGAGACCTATTATGTTTGAGGATATAGTAAAGCCTGGTTCTCATAACCGTAAAGGTCGTGCGATAGTCGCACGATTGTTGTGATTATATGAGAACCAGTCTCCAAACCTAGTTACACGAACCACGTTCCACGACTGCCACGATCTCCACGATAACAGTGACTGTTATGTTCTCATCATCGTACGACAATCGCAAGACTGAAAAACCTTGTATCGTACGACTGTCGCACGATCTTTGTGTTTATATGAGAACCAGACTTAAGGACGGGACGAATAGCTGATAGGC
Source organism: Heliopora coerulea (assembly GCA_030142905.1). Classification (NCBI taxonomy): domain Eukaryota; kingdom Metazoa; phylum Cnidaria; class Anthozoa; order Scleralcyonacea; family Helioporidae; genus Heliopora; species Heliopora coerulea. Next base: position 126,033 of record JASJOG010000103.1, on the reverse strand, counting down.
TTATTCAAAATAGACACAATGTTATTTCGATATTTCGGAATAAGAAACTTCAGAAGTGGCACGAGAAAATACGCCTTGAGTTTGTATGCTAAATGCAGTTGATCTCTACTTTAGCTGGAACGAGTTTGAGGAACTGAAAAGTTTTATCGTGAAATCTTTGAGTTTTAGACAAAAATGAACGTACGATGTTTTGTTTCATGGTAAGCTCCATTCAACCATAACAGAAGCCAAAGTTGAAATTTATTCGAGATTTGAGGAGTCATTTTCGTTTTGGCTAAAGCGTTTTCATTTCAGAGTACGGTTGCTCACTTTACGGATGAAACGCATTATGTCAGTAACATAGTTTGTTTTGATTGCAGGTATTCGAGATCCTCAGACAATCTTTGCGCTCGTTGTTTTCCTCATTACGTTGACATTATTCATTGGCAAAGTCTGTTTTGGATGGTTCGCAAGCTATTCCATTTACAGGGTAACTGTTTTATGAGATGTATGTTTTGTATTTTATGGCTTAGGTATATACCATTCCACTCCTGGCAAAGTCACCCAATCGACCCATTGAGCCGTTAAATAGCGCCACATATTTATGTTTTAAAAAATATAAAATAAAAGATATATTCCGTTAAGTAATGTCACCTTGAAAACTCAACAAATCACAGTTTCAAAAATATTTTTGTCTCGTTATTGACTCAATTTTTGAGTTTGCAAGATAACATAATTTATCGAAATATGTTTTGTTTTACACTTTTTGAAAATTTCGGCTGGTCAGGGTTGATGTTTTAATGAATGAATTTATGACATTGCATTGCATGTTTAACGAATGACCGACCGATAATCTGAAGTAGTAACTTAGGTGTGCATTTAAGAACTGAGATTGTTGGCCGACTGTAATGTTGACCATTTTCAGTTTATTTCTTGATGTTGAATGTATCAGAAAAACCTGCATTCGTAAACGCACTGTGAGGAAAAGTTTAGTACACTAAGGGCCGTTTATACGCACTCGGGTAATAGGGTTACCCTCCCCTTTGCGCTATCCTGGCTGAGATACTATCACGATAATATTATTTGAACTCTTGCGCAAGTGTTTATATGCAGAGGTCTTCGCTTGCCTCGGTTAATTGGGTTATCCTTGTAGTTGGGTCACCCTCTTTGCGAGACAAGGTAACCTTTCAGGTCGAGACAAGTTTCAACCATGTGAACGACTTGACGCGGTCACCCGAGTTATGTATGAAGTCAAGCATACGCAATTAGTTTCGTGTCACGAATGGATTTTGCTCTATGGCAGCCTGTCTAGCTAGAACATCCTGTTAAGTTTACTTCTGCGTGGTTATGACTACTATAATTTTAGTCATTGTCGAAATTACAACCATAACATTTGAGAAGATAGATAACAACATTGTCACGGATTTGAACATGTGATTCGCCATCTTTGCACTTCAGGGTAAATCCCAACATCATGATTACTTTGCTTTTTCTATATAAACAGTCAATAAAATTGTCTCGGGGGGTAGGGTACCCCTTTCACCCGAGTCCATATAAATAGCCTCTAAAACGTGGAGTTGGTTAAGGCGTTACATTAACGGCTTGTTTTGGTTATATTCGTTAAGTTTTAACGGTTCAAGAATACTTCTTTGCTTACCTTGTTTGCAGTACCCTGAGCATATTTTGGTTCGGCTGCCGCCGAATGATTTAAGCCAGCATGACGAAGTCAAGGGTTGGACAGCTGAAACTTCCGTCGCACCAGTAAATTTTACTTAATGTTAAGGAAAAGTAATTAGCACTGACAAAAACCCAATAAACATGCATAAATCCCATAGGCATAAAAAACCTGTCAAATTTATGGAGAAAACCCTACGAGAAAAACTTCAGACCTTGATCGCTCTATATATTTTAGAGCTCACCATCACGTGATGGACAAGAAGAAGTGATACCTGATGGACAAATTCCGGTAAGAAATTATTCACCGTCACATTTATTCACCGTTTCACAAATTATTCACCGTCACATTATGAACTATAATAATATATATAATATAATAAGTAAGTACAGTAATTTTTTAGTAGTAATTTTTTATTATTTTCAGTTGTTTTCTTTTCATTATCATATTGACCAACAGAATCGGTTTTGAACGTCGAAACATCTTGAATAGGATAGCTAACATTGACTAGAAAAAGTATAAGGGTAGTACTTCGCTATACTCTATGGTAGTAAAGGTAGTATTCTCACGTTTTTTTGGCAAAGTATTACCTTTGAACTTTTTCTACTTTATTAAATACCTAAGCAGCACTAACTTTAATATCATAGTATATATAGTTGCCTGTAGTATATAGGTAACTATATATATATATGTTTGTGTGTGTGTGTGTGTGTGTGTGTGTGTGTGTGTGTGTGTGTGTGTGTGTGTGTACGTGTACGTGTACGTGTACGGTAACTATAGGTAACTATATATACGTACAGAATAGAAAAATAGTACAATCACTCGTTAATGTTCATTTTGTATATATATATATATATATAAATTGAACATTAACGCGTGATCGTACTATCTTTCTATTCCGAATGTATGCTTGTATTACTGGAAAAACTTCCAAACAGGGTTTTGCTGTGGTTTTTATAGCGATGTAAACGAAACAAAAAGCCCGGAATACTAAAAATCAAGCTGCCTTTGCATTCAGAGCTAAAAATATTACATATTCAATCTTTTTAGGAAGCGTACTTACCTCCTGTTCTGCGATCATCGTATCGCGTCGGAGATTTATCAGACGATGAGCAAGCTAACATTTTAAGACGACGTCATTATGGCATTCAAGATCACGTCATCGATTCCGCTAACTTGCGACAAAGCGATGACGTAATCGTTGACGTTCCGTTTGAGGAACTCAATACTGCTGAGTCGAAGTGAAAACCAGACCTAAAAAAACATGCTATCGTCGCGATAAGACAAGGTTTGCGCCTCAGTTTTGCAACGGAATCAACTGTTGTAGGGAATTGGGTACTCTTTCTTTATGGTAGTATAGGACTTCTGTTGACGAAGCTTTCTAGGTAAGAGAAACCTTACTGTTTTAGTTCAGACGCGTATCGTCAACGTGATAATCAATTAGAGAAAATCATGATAATTATTATTATCATGGTAACATTATCGAGCAACTACCGAAGAATTCCGAAAGTAACCGCCCCATTACTTTGGGATTTAGTAGCCATAAAGGACCGAAAGGAAACGAAATTAAAAAAAAATATGTCGGTTTGTTTCGAATAAACTTGTTGTACATGATATTTGCTTCTTTTTTAATACGAAGGTGCTTAAAAGAAAAACAACTTTTAGGAGTACTTACCGAAAGCGTTTTTCTTTATCCTTCTTCAAGAAAGCCCTGAAAAGTGCTCCATGTCACCGTTGGACATGGAGGGCGAATTCGTTCGCCGTTCACTGACGAGCACTTGTTGAATCTGAGTTTTGTTGTCATATTTGACATTGCGTTAAAGATAGGGAGATAGCTTAGGAGCCACAACTTTCGCTCGGGTCATTACTCTACGAAGGCCGTTACTTACGGTAAATTTTAGAGGCATCGCAGGTCTGCCACTACTTTTGGTGGGCCGTTACTTTCGGAATTCTATGGTACTTAGGCTCAAAACCAAACGGTTTGACGTGTTAAGGATGACCGGACTTGTTCATTTCGTAACACGTTCACACCTTAGGGAAGACTAGGATTTAGGACTTATTAGGTTAGGATTTATACTTGTATGTTTCACAGATGTCAGAACCAACCACGATAACCTGTATATGGTGTATGTGCGTAATGTTCTATTGTTCAAGCGTGTATTGTTGTGACGTCATCCTGACGTAACTCATACCGGAGAAATTACGGAAATTTTCGTATATTTTTGAGTTACATTATTTCGATAATCATGGTTAGAATCTTGACTGTTGTTTCATAAACGTGTGCACATATATTATTTATTAATAACTGTTACATTATAAAATCATGCTAATTGTCACAAACTCAATTGTATTATGTTTCAAATGGATTATCCAAAATTAATATATTTCTTCCTGGGGTTGTTAGAAACTCCTGTTATATCAATGATCTTCAATAAATTATGTCAATTTAAGAATTGTTTTTTATTTAATCTTGCCGCGTGACGTCATCCTATGCAATACACCAGGGAGTGGGAAACGTTTCAAAAATGTTTATTTATAAAGGCAACACTGAACAATGTAGTAAACAACAACATCTCCGAAGATTCCCCTTAACCGATTCCCCTTAACGCCATCTCACGCGAGAGAACTCTCACAATTTTAACTGCTTACATGACCACTTTTAATTAGCAAATGGAAATTTGTGCGGCTGTCTCTGTGCTTTGATAGAAACTTGAATGACGTCATTTTGATCGGAAAAATGTCAGAAAACACGAGGAGTAGCCGACTAAGGCGAGTGGTTTCCGATATTTTTCTGGTTGAAATGGAATCATGTATGTTTCTATCTCGGTACAGAGACACAAAAGCTGTTTTCTGTTTGTTTCATAAAATAACCAAGGTTTTTTCGAATTCCCTGAGGTCATCTATGTCTCTGTACTCTAATATAAAATGAATTTTTACAAGTGAGTTATGAAGAGAAAACGGTAATTAAAGATAATGTGTGTTGTCTACATAGTAAAGGAGAACTAGAATAAAGTCTAGTGTCACAAAATTGGACACAATCTCAGATCTCGCTGGCAAAAGGGGTGACAGCTGCACCTCATCCCACCTCTTGGATTTGCTACTCCCCCAACTACCCATAATATTCTGTGCATCTGCTGTAACCTGCAAGTTCGCCACTCCCGTTACATGCGCACTTCCACGTAGAATGGTGAATGTTAGAAAGTATACTTTGAAACAAGGTTTCTACGAGAGACCTAGGGACGAGGGGCTGTAAAAACACTTGAAATGAGGAAAGAATTTATTTGAGAGCGTTTTGCTGGTCGTTTAAGTTTAGGTTTAAATTTAGGTTTAGGTATGGGTGGTATATGTTTTGAAGTATTTACTTAGGTTCAATACCTTATGAATTGATTCGTTTTCAGTCTCCCTCGAAACCTTATTTTAAGGTATACTTTCCAGCAATTACCGTGGAGAATCGACATAGTTAAACGTTCGTGTCAGCGTATCCGGGGCCGTTGCGAAGAAAACTGACGAAGGGGAGTGTCAAGCAAGATTTACCTGGTTTTTCAATTATTCACCTGAAGGTATTTCCCACTTATTAGGGGCACAAGTAGAGAGGGGTTGGGAGTTGCCACCCCTGCTCTTTTTGTGGGAGATCTTATGTGTGGCCCAGGGGCGGATCCAGGACTTTAGAAAAGCGGGGCGTGAAGACGAGCGCCGAAGGCTTGAGAAATTTTTAACGGGTCCGGGTAAATTCCTATTGCGTACCGAATCAAGGGGCTCCTACAAAATTTGGGTGCTTTTTCGGCGGTGACGTGCTATTTGGTGGATACATTTCCTGTCATTAGGATAGTTATCTGATAAAATAGCAGGTGAATTGATTGTTCATGTCATGCATCTAATAGATATAAAGATAGAGGGACACTGCGAGCTTTTTCAGTAATTCACGTTTCCTGGGATAAATGCTCTTTATCCCCATAGTCAGTGTCAATCGGTTTGAAACGACTTTTCATGACGATACACTGACGCACTGGAGTGGAATAGTCCAGTCAGTACTCGTGAAACATTGAGCAAAGTTTCGTGCATTTACGGGCATTTAATATGCTTACTCGAAGACCAGCGCGGATCTTTTAACAGAAATTCGTGAACGTTTTTTGTTTAATTTGTTGTTTTTCCTTTAACTACAGGATTAGATTTCTATTACTTTATTCTGGCTAATGGCAGACGATTTTATTCGTCACAGGGGGAGCTCCCGCCGGGATATATATAAAAGAGTACCTCTAAGCAATGTTTTAAGAAGTAAATACCTCCGGAACCACCATGTCTTAATTTATCTACAGGATAAGAACTGTCCGCGAGGTAAGCTGTCTGGGTTTTGCACTTCAGCCTGGCCCCTGTATTTTTATTGTTATAGTATAAATATTACATGCCTATGGGTGATATTGGCCTTTCTCCGCGTTCTTAGTATTACTGTGCCATTGTCAATGCACGTTTTGAAGAACACAAGATTGCCTTTACTCCTAAAGATCCTATTCTTTGATCGTTATTTATTTATTTTTTTTTTTTTTTACTTCCATCCCAGTCTGTAAAAACATTTACCGTTGACGATGACTTGTGTTAATAAATAGTTTTCTGGTTGCTATAGCTGTAGTCTTGTATTTTTGCAGGTGGCCTTCATTTCTAAACTGTCAACAAAGTCCAGAAGTGTCACGAAAGTAATTGAAGCTAATTCGCATATTCAGAAAAACACAATGAAAACCTAAATTTATTATCTATGTATGTTCAATCTTTTGAAAGATTACAGCGTGAACACCCCACGAAAAGAGCACAGCGACTTCCTCAGATGTTAAGGTAAGCATTAGCATCATCAGTTTGGTTCATATTTTGTTCTAAAGTGTAATACCAAAGCAAAAGATATCTTTTCCAAGCACTTAATTTCTCGAAATCAATATTTTTTAATGAATACGTAAAGAGTTCGCACCTATGAAAGGAGGCTGAAATGTTTATCTTTACGCGCAAAAAACTAAAACAGAACATATTCTTTAATCAAAGAACAAGTTTCCAATGGTGGAAAAGTCCAGAAAAATATGAATTAATTTATTGAAGCCCGTAGCTATCGGCCGTGTAGGTTGCAACTGAAGAAGTAGTCTTCGGTAACTTTTTAGTGGGCAAATATGTGCTTGCTTGCCGTGGGAAGAGAGTAAGACACACAAACAAATGTACTTCTCGCAAAAGTTTCGAACTATTCTCTTGCAGTTGCCACATTGATTCAGATATTTTTTATGTCTAGAATGCCACTATACCTCTGAAAACTCTGACATGGGAAAATGTCTCATTTCAACATATTGTACGACCGGTCAAGGTCTGGTTGTGTTGAAGAATTTCAGCCGTGCTTGAAACTTGCGTCAGCCGAGCGAGATTTCAGCCCAGCAAACACGGCCGATATTTCACTCCGGGCTAAAATTTCCCAAGTGTCAAATATACCGAGTACCTCCTTTATCTCAAAACCTTCATTAGGATCTGTGGTTCGAAGTTACATGTATTTTAACACTGTTGTCTGAAATACGTACGCTACTCAGTTCGCGGCAATAGTGTGAAAATTGAACGGCCTGTGTGTGAAATTGACGGGTTTATTATTTCAATGGCATCGACAATGTAGTGTTTGTTCCCTTAGACGAATCTACATGGGATGACAGCAATAAATAAGAAAGAAGCTGAGTTAACCCATGCATTTTCGTGAACTTGATTTTAAATAGGTATGGCACTTTTAACAGCTCAAAAAGGGGGCAAAGTGCCCCCACTCGAGAAAGCTAAACAGTCAGGTCTAGTGCCCAGGCTTCGCTCTACACACTGCGCTGTGTACGCTAATTTACATCGCTCGTGAATGTTTTTCACTAACTGTTTCGTCGTTTACCCATGTTCGGGAAATATTGCAAGCAAGGGTGGTGCCAGGAATTCTCCGACATAGAGGCTAGTGTTCCCGATAGGGGGCTAAGCAAGAGAGGCCGGGACCACGCTCCCTTTGTAATTTTCCTTATTTGAAGGTCAAAAACACTTTTCTTTTCGCTAGAATCATTGCAACAACTGACTAGAAGCAATTTATTTTTAGATTTGACATGAAGAGAAAAGTTTATTATCCTTCTTGGTTAAATCAATAGCAAGCACTCATAGTTTGTATAATCCATAAATGTGTTATCATCAGAGTAATTCCCCGACAAATTGTTAATTTCCTCCCAACAGGGGGCTCAGTTTCCCTGACTGGGAAGCTGTAGCCCCCTCTGGCCCCCTCTGGCACCACCCCTGACTGCGAGGAAACAATGTTTCTGCAACGTTTTCTCATTTGCCAGCACAGTTGCAAATCGAAGTTACTACTTAATGAAGAGGAAAGAAACGATTCTCAAATGAGTGAATGCTAAGTTCGTTTACTAAAAAGGCTGTGGAGGTCTTGGTAATAAGATAAATTGAGTATTTGTCGGCTTGAATACTTAATCCAGGCATTAAAATAATCCGCTTTTCTATCTCGTTGCTACGAAACCGCTATAAACACACGACATAAACAAAAAACCTCTGAAGCAACCTTAACGTTCGATCTCGAGTAGGTCACGTGGTAATGAGTGAAGTTGGAAAAGCCGCTTCACAAAATACTTTTGTTTACATTAAAAAGACCCCTGGGCTTGGTTTACAGCTTAAATTGAACTACATTAGGAAAGCTTTTTGACTGCTTTTGAAATGAGGAAGACGAGAGAGGTTTTGGGCGTCTTTTATAGTAAGTAGAAATTCTCTATTCAGCCACAGCTTACTTTGGGACGTCCGAAGTTGCTACGTTGGACGGCTTATCGTTTGGCTTACATATAAATAATGTATTGTAATAAACGAGGTGATAAGTTGGTTTTTTTAAGTTTTGTGCTATATTCTGGTTTGTTTTAGGTAGGACAAGTAGGTAGAAATGTTTTAAAGCCAACAGTTTCGGACTTGGGCACGTCGGAGAAATTGGAGAAAGTGCGAAGATGGAAAAATACGAAAAGCTTGGGAAGATTGGCGAAGGATCGTATGGTGTCGTGTTCAAATGCCGACACCGAGAAAACGGACAAATCGTCGCAATCAAGAAGTTTGTTGAGTCAGAAGACGATCCGCTGATAAAGAAGATTGCTATGAGGGAGGTTAGGATGTTGAAAGTAAGTTCACAGCCGAGTTCACCCCATTTCCTGTGGTTGATGTAAGACAAAATGACATCGGTCATCAGATATTGATGGATTAGAATCGGTTTGGCAAACGTGAACCTTGAGGTTTAGGGAAAATTGAGCCTCAAAATAAATTCGGTAAATCGCCGTGGGTGTTAAACGCTGGTAGGAAGCGTAATCAAACAAATGAAGACAATAAGATGCTTTTAATTTCACTGCCGTAATCAATTATGTTACAACGCAACCAGGATCGTCAGTGCTTGTAAAAGATCTGGTTAAATGTCCTTTAGATTATAAGCCCCAAAGTTTATAAGAGTAAGCAGTAGAATGGCAATGTAGAGGAAGAACCAGTCTTCTGGCAAGCTACTCCAGATCTTCCTTGTGATATCAAATTCTCATTGTTCGTTCGGTAATTGTGGGGTCTACTGTAATATAGAGTCATTGGACAATGGAAAGGGATATTAGTAATGTTCACTGAATAATTATCCCGCCAACTCAGTTGGAGGGGAGGACGTTACTTAAAATGTCCAGTCTCAATGAAGTATTACTTTCTAAATTAGATTTAATTACAAGTCATGTACCTTGAGCAGAAAGCTACAAAATCCTGAATTGAGGCTGTGGGATCTGATTTATATGTGGTATGACAGTGAAGGGTACCATTCATGGACACCTATTTTTACCATTCCAAAGTTCAAAAGGCAATAAAGTTAACTTCTATGTAAATTCCAAGCAATCACAAAAATAATTGCTTGGTTATATGCCATGTAATGCCAGATGAAGTATATAATTGCTTTAAGGACCACAAAACAGCAACATATGATTAAAACAAAATAATACACTGGTGGTCAAAAAGACTCAGTCACACGGAAGCTAAAGATGGTGACACCATAAACATTGTAACAAATCTTATCATGACAAGTAATTACACCGAAAACAAACAGAAAACAAATCTTAATATTTAGTGGCTCCTCCAGGAGCTTTGATCACTGCTTTACACCTTTGAGGCATGCTATTTCTTAAAATAATTAGCTTATCTAATGGAAAGCCTTGCCATGCAGCTTTTACAGCACTCCAAAGTTCTGTAACATTGGTAGAGTTTTGCTCTTGGACCATTGTCTTGAGTTGGTCCTATTGATTCTCAATGGGGTTGAGATCAGGTGACTGTGCTGGCCATTCCATAAAAGTTATGCCCTCTTCCTTAAACCATCCTTTGACAAGGCAGGAGGTGTGACAAGTTGCATTGTCATGCTGGAATATCCAACCATCTGGTATGGTCAGCATGTGTGTGGTTGGAATAAATGAATTTTCTAGGAGATCAATGTATTGTTTTCCACTGAGCTTTCCATCTATCTTAGAAAGACAGCCAACACCTCTTGCATTGATGCAGCCCCATACCATGATGCCACCACCTCCATGTTTGATAGTTGTCTGAATGCAGCTTTCCTTTAGTTTTCAGCCAGCCATTCTTCTGACATACACATGCCCATCACTCCTATAAAGAAGAAACCTTGATTCATCGCTGAAGATAACTTGGGACCACTGTTTGGCCATCCAATCTTTGTGTACTTGTGCAAACTGTAATCAAGACTTCTTATGGCAGGCAGTAAGCCTAGGCTTCTCTCTGGGCTTGCAACCCTTTAGACCAGCCTCTCTAAGCCTTCTTTGAGTGGTGGAAACCGAGATATTGACACCATGTTCAATTAGCATCTCAGCTTTTATTTGCAGTGCAGTCTTGTAGTAATTTGACTTGCTTTTCCTTACCATGAGCCTGTCCTCCCACTCAGATGTCTTTCGTTTCCATCCAGGGATCTTGGCATCTTTCACACTACCAGTGAGTCTCTTCTTCTTGAGGATTTCACTGACACTGCTTTGAGTATAATCTACACGAGCAGCAATTTCATGCTGTTTGTAGCCTTCTTCGGATAATGCCAGCACTTTTCGTTGATCTTCCAAACTGATTCTTCTCTTTGGACCCATTATTTTGGATCTTCCAATTTGTGACAGGCCAACAACCCTTTCTTGTAAGACTTGAAATTCATTTAGTGTATGCTATAAAGTACTTTAAAAACAGAATATTTCTACAAATATTATGGGACACATCTCAATCTATCTAAAACATTCATTACTATAACTCTGAAGGCTGGTGGTGTACAGTGTGCTTCTTGTCTGCCTATATAAGCAGAAAGTAACATAAATCTGAACATGATCAATTCTTTTTGACCGCCATCTCCATACTGGAGATGTTGTTTCACCTTATAAGTGAAACCATGGTGTCCTATTGACGTGAAATATTTATGAACCACTTCATCAAAATCACCTATAAATAATTAAAATGCTTCTGAGAGGAATGAAAATTATTTCAAAATGGGAGTAAGTTTGAAAGAATAACTTTTATTTTTCATTTGGGACTGACACTCAGTCTCCCCTTTGGACTGAAACTTATTGATCTTAGGAAACTTGCCAGTATCAGTTATCCAAATATAGTACAACATCTACACTCATCTATTGTATCATGAAACATCTGGGTATAGTAACTTCCACTGCAAACTGTAATCATACAGTGTATATGGTAATTTTCATGTAGAAAAGTGCACTTGTGTTTCATATTCAGTCATATTTACCATGTAACACAGTAAAACAGGGTTGGTATTGACAGTGGACTACAGGTTTATTCAGTTTACACATTGTTTAGGTTCAAAAAAGGCAAAATATATAAATCTCTTTTCAAAGTATCATGTCAAAAATATTTGACCAACTGATTCCCAATTCTTCTCAAACTCTATATTCTAGGAAAAAAAGTAAATAAAAACCTGGAAATAATTTTTCCTACCAATTCAGTCCCTGTGATATAAAGTATTATACAATTAAAGAAATGATATAAAAAATCACAGGTACCTAAATTGTTCATTCGTTTTTGGTTTTTTTATAGCAATTGAAACACCCAAACCTTGTGAACTTGCTGGAAGTTTTCCGAAGAAAAAGAAAACTTCACATGGTGTTTGAGTTTTGTGATCATACAGTGCTCAATGAACTTGATGCTAATCCAAAAGGGTAGGTAGATCTGAATTTTGTTCTGTGGTACTGTATTAGCTCAGGTGATGTTCCATGTGGTTCAGCCATTTGTGTTTTAGCATAGTGTATGTACAAAGGTTGCCCTACAAACATAAAGACCTGTCAAAGAGACCCAGACTGGTAATTTGTCAGGCATTAGCCAGAGTAAACAAAAAATTGAAAGGACAATAGGGAAAGGGTTATGGATTATGGGGTTATCTACCCTAATTGTGGAGAATAGGCTATCTTAGGCTAGAATGGGTAATGTAAATACTGATGAGATATTGTCCAATCAAGAAATCTCTTGTGATATATTGTTGCAAATATTTACACATTGGCTTAGACTGCAAATCCATCTGTTAAAACACTTACATCAATAATTTGTAACAATAGTGCACTTTCACAAATAAGCACTGTAGTATAATATTTGTTCAGTTTTTCTATGCCCAGGATTTGTTCAGGCTTTGTCATTGACAAATCATTAATAATAATTTTCTTAATTGCTTTTCTTACTACCAAAGAACCAGGTGCTATATTAATTCAGGAAATTATTATGCAAATATAGATTGTAACTACATGCAGATTTTTCAAGTTGATTGTCTAATATACACCTGTATGATTGCTTCATTGTTCAGTCATACTCTTTATTTTATGAAGAACAAGTGAGATGACAACAAAGAAGATCATTTGGCAGACTCTACATGCTGTCGACTACTGTCATCAGCACAATGTAAGTAAAAATTTGATGCTGCAATTACCACCCTTTGAACTTTCTACAATATAAATATTAAGTAAGCCTACATTAAATTTGAGTGGATATATATGTATAGCATATTACATGCTAGTAGTTATATACAATATTTAAATACTGACATTACAAGTATCTTTATGTTTACTCCAAACTGGAATCTGTAGCACAAAATGTTGTTGAAGACTGAAAATGATAAAAAATCCATAAAAAAATGAATCTAATGATAAATTCTTATTGTGAAGATTATGTTTGACTTAATGGATGGTAACATATATGTAACTTTGAACTTGACAGTGAACATTACCCCCAGGATATATCTAATTTTACTTAAGATAATTATGGTGTAAAGTTTTGACTTGGAGGCTTTAACTACTACTTTTACAAGAAATTCAAAGGTCAAATATTTCACAGATAACAATTTTCATCTGCAATAAAAAAAATTGCACAATAGCAGGTATATCCACTTAATATCTTGAAGATTACATGTATGTAGATTGAGCTTGTTAAATAGGAGTATCACCAAGAACATTGAAAATAATCTTTTTGCACACCATACCAATGGTTACTACTGTAGGTTGACTTGCCTAAAACATCAAAAGCCAAAATATTTATTGTCAGTATTGGTGGTTATTAGCATTATATCAATTACAGGTGTATTCTAATATTGTTAAAATGCCATATTAGTGTCTAGACATTAAGAAGTACCATGCCTGATTTAGAAAAAAATACTGTTTCTTCTCTTTTATCAGTGCAATTGGATATTCTTTTCATTCCTAGACCTTACCTTGGCTACAAACAGAGGAAGCCTCCTACTTGGCTCTTCTGAGGGAATGCTCTGATATTATTAGCATGACATTTATGTAAAGTCATGGACAACACTGATTGATATCTGCATGTAATTTTGACCTAGCAATGAGTATGCTTTAACACTTTAAAATTTAACTTTTCTGGACATTTTTTAGTGTATTCACAGGGATGTTAAACCAGAGAACATTCTGATAACAAGAGATGGAGTTATAAAGCTTTGTGACTTTGGATTTGCCAGAATACTAAGTAAGTTGAAGAAAGGGATGGGACAAAGGTTTGAACCTTCCAACACTTCACAGGCTTTTTAACCTTGGAATGTTTTTTAGCTGTTCAAAGATTTGTGCTTCACTCACTTTAGTGCATCTTGAAAGACGAACTACACTGTCAAGGTACATGAACACCTTCCGCTGTTAACGCCAACCTCAAACTCATTAACGCAAAAATACTTTCATTTTATTAAATCAACATTCACTAGTATAGATACGCAACCATTTGCATCGAAGGGCATTCTATAGAACCAACAGACGACCATTAACACCATTCTGCTATACATTACGGATAATAAAATTTCAATTAGGCAAGATATTTCTCTTGCATAATTGAAATTTTATTATCCCTTTTGTAATGTAGAATGGTGTTAATGGTCGTCTGTTGGCGCTATTGAATGCCCTTTGATGCAAATGATTGCGTATCTACGACAATAAGTGTTGAATGAATAAAATGAATGTATTTTCGCGTTAATGAGTTTGAGGTTGGCGTTATTGATAGCATTTATTCTGATAATGAACAGAAAAAAGTGTAACTCATCTGGACGGATAATTCTTATTGTGCCCGTCTTTTTGCGACGGACGTATGACCAGACGAACTGGAAAATTTTTACCCAAGTTCGTCCGGAAGGATAATGCGTCTCCGGTATAAAAACGGCCAATGAAATTGCATTACCTGGAAGACGTTGCAGGTGTTTCAAATAAAAAAAAGTATTTTGTTTTAGGTCCTGGCGATGAATACACTGACTATGTGGCGACAAGATGGTACAGAGCTCCAGAGTTACTTGTAGGGGATACACAGTATGGGCCACCTGTGGATGTCTGGGCCATTGGATGCGTGTTTGCGGAGTTAATATGTGGACAGCCCCTGTGGCCTGGTCGATCTGATGTCGATCAACTGTATCTCATCAAAAAGACTTTAGGTACGGTAAATAAACTTAGATTACACTTATGAACTTAAGAGATGTTCACACAGGTAATTCTTCTTGCGATTTTTCTCATCCTGACGCATGCGGTTGAGTAAACAACTCACCAAAGTGTTGTACCGTATATATTGTTTGAGGCTTTACATGGTGGAAATTGTTTGTTGTTTTTTATTAAAAGTTGACTTTGTCGGTTACAACACGAGTGATTTTTTTCTGAGCTTTCTGGCCGTGAACTCGGGCTGTCATCAGTGAAGTTGAGAACGTGTTGTTACGTTGTTACCATATAGCTTTGCACAAATGATCCCCAAGCCAGGCACTTGATTGCATGTGTCAGGAGGCTAAAAATCGCCCGTATAAACAGCCCTTTATAATCCATTGTATCACATTCATTTAAACTGTAGTCCGACTAAATTAACTTGGGGTATTGAGAAGTCAAGCGCACTTGGTTATTTTGTCTTATTTTCCAATACAACAACTCCATGGGAGAAGACTGTTTCCTTATGTTTGATTAATTGTGATTCTTTTAACACTTTCGCGACTATAGTTCTTGCTTGACGAGTAAAATCGTGTGACGTTTGCCGGAGTAAAATAGTGGATTAATTGTCTTCAGTCGCGAAACTCTTTAACTCTCAAACTTTCTTATTTGAAACTCAATTGTCATTGCGTCTTTTTCGAGTTTTCGATTTTAATGTGACAAAGCTTCCACAAAATTAATTTTCAGTGTATTGTATAGAAATTTCCTTATTGAAACTTGTCGCGGTCGTAACTAATCATGACGTTTTGCGAATAAGTTTTTCGTTTTTGTCACTTAATTTTGAGAATAAGTCGTGCTTTTCAACCGGAGTTTTTTTCTTAATTTTGAGCCCTGTGATAATCAACTCTTTTCCATTGAAATAAGAGGTTGATAATTTTGCTGTGGCATACGCCAGGTTACTTTAATTCTCCGTTACACTTTGCAACTTGTCTGTCACACCAGGGGTGCTGGTGACACAGTGGTGGTTCACGTGTCTCTCACCACTGTGACTAGGGTTCGATTCCGGCTCCGTGCACCTGTCTGATTAAAGTTACCTTTGCCACATGTGAGAAGAGTGTTGTCCAGTTTGACTCTATCAGGGATGGCAGGTTTTCTTCGGGTACTCCGGTTTCCCGCTGTAGCAACACTGGACCCATGAAGGGTGGCCCTTATTGGGCCTCTAGGGAGAAGGTCAAAAAATCTCTCAACATTTTTGTTGCTGCAGTTGTTGCACGAAGTTGAACCAAGTTCTACTTTTCCCAATGGTTGCGGCAATGGTACAACAATTTTGAGGCGTTGCGCTTTGTAGAATCCTTCGTTTAACTTGTCTCGAAACGGTAATCGTGGTCGGCTAATGAAAATGAATGACCGACTCATTCCTGGTTCTTTTGAGTTGCCGTTCCACGACAAGTTGTACCCGAATGCTTTAGTAGCACAGAATATTGCCTGGTGTAACTCGAGCCGTTCCCAGGTGGTAATTCGCCCGGGGCAAATTCTGTTGAAGACGCCCCCCTGTCCTCTCTAACGCACCCCAGGCTCCTTATATTATACAACCAAACGAGGTGCTTCTGTAGAAACAACAGTTTTTAGTACTTTTTGTTTTTTATTGCTCAAAATATTGAAAATTTAATATTTTGCGAGCCTTGATAGCTGCAAAGTGGTCAATTAACAGTAGGGACCTTACGATCTACGACGTGAACTTGAACGACGTTGTCCTGTAAATTTCCGTATTTAAGGAAACCACGGCTTCTTGACCACCATGCTTGACCACTCGGCTTGTTTTACGACTCCTAAAACGCTCCAGTCCTCCTAAAACGATTGCAGTTGAGTTCAATCTTAAGTAACAACCTTTTTCACTCCGCGAACTGACGTCTTTCATCCTTAAGACGTGAAAATGATCCGGTAAACGTTGTATGCATAACGACGACGCTGTTGAAAATGTTCCGGAGAATGAAAACTATTCATTCTTTTTGTTTTGCATGAAGAACTCTTTTGTTTAAAAAACGTTGCCGTTTAAGTTGTCGTCGTAGATTGTGAGGTCCCTAATGAGGTGACAGTGGATTAACATTTTGTTGAGCTTCGCAAAATATTTTTGAATCTAAACTAAAGACCAAAAAAACTCGAATTTTTGTTCTGAAAATGTCGCCCCTTAAAATTTAGCACCAGAGGCAAACGACCCAGTGGCCCCTCGGTTGGTATGGCACTAAGTATAACTCCCTTTATCGTACAACTGCAACCCGACAGACCATGATGGGCGATTCGAGTCGATACCTCGATTAACCGATTTACGATCAAGGAATCACGATTCGATTCTGAAATTTTTGCGACATACTTCAGGGGCGGATCAAAAGTTTTTAGAAATGGGGACACGAAATATTTTAAAAATTTTATGCTCAAATGTGGGGTCTTAGTAGAACAACTTTTTATGCTGCAGTCGTTTCTGGTGTTTATTGAATTTGAAATTCTTCTACTCACTCTTCTCATGGCTGTTTGTTCCGATTCTCTTTGAAGATGATCATCGATCGTCTTGGTAGTCAACATTTTAAACTCTTTCCTGTCCGAGACGTCTCCCCTTAACGAGTAAAATCGTCTGCTGTTAGCCAGAGTAAAATTAAAAAGTCGGGTATGGACCTGAAAGGGTTAATGCTTGTGTTTTTTAACCAAGCAAAAAGTCACTTGGCAACTAATCAACTTGCCTAAATCTGCCTCTGACTGTCGTCGATCGAAGAAGGATGGCTTCCTACACTAACCCTGGAAAATGTAAACATGCTAGTATTTTTACATGACAATGTAAAAACCTAACTGTCTAAACTATGTATTCTATTGACAAAGACTTTCATTGTTTGTTTGATAAATAAAATCAGTGAGTTATGTCAATACATCATTTGATTATGAATTCAATCGTGATGCTGAATCGAGTCGTGAATTTTTCGACTGTGATTAGTGATGGGGTTAATGATTAGAATCGCTGGCCTTTGCCAACAGATTTAGCCATCGCGACGCAAGTTACAAGACACGTTGCATAGCGTAAAGTCGAACGAATTTACCTGTCAAAAGGTGACGTCTCGGTGGGAAAAGAGTTTGATCTTATTCCCGTGGGAACGAGACTTGTTATTTTAGTGAAGTGCCAGGTGATTATACTCGTTTAAACGAAGGGAGATGTCTGGACCCGGAAAGAGCTAGTTGATATTTCCTGAAAATTTCAGACTGATTTTGATCGGTGTTTTGGAAAGGGACTTTAATCGCCTTTTTTCTTTTAGTTACAAACCTCGACGCAAGTTTTTGTCATTTGCCTCTCGGAGTTGGCAATTTCATTTCAAATAACATCGCTAATTTGATGAGATTTGATGAGGGTTTCAAACTTCTTTTATCTTGCAATTGATTGTAAATCCATTGCATTTTACTACTAAATATGGATGCGAGTAAATTGTTATTATTATTCTAATAAACTCTTCATAGTACTTCTAGAATGTACCTAAACGTAATATTACAATTTTTTTACTTCGCTATCCGACACCTATGCTGAAATTCTTTGAAACTTTAATCGAAGGTGGTTGAAACTATATTAGATTTCTCGTAACTGCTTTGTTTTTTCCTTTTAGGTGATCTAATACCTCGTCATATTCAGATATTTAGTAATAATCAGTTTTTCAGGGGATTGAAAATACCTGAACCCAGCAAACGGGTAAATTTTTAATTCTTATTTCAACTGTAAGTTCTTTCATTTTTTTTTCCTTTTCATTATCAAACTTTAACGAGATCTTTTCGTGGCTTTTTTAGGAATATTTAGAAGACAAATTCCCAAACACCTCGCAGCAAGCAATGAGCTTCATGAAGGTTAGACATAGTATTTAAGATTTGTTTTGAAACGAGACTTACAATACTGCATTAATCTTTCAAATATCGTCCACCACAAGAAGCAATCCATCAGCTTGTGGTTTTAATCTTGCCTGGCCTCGATATCTTTCTTCTTAAAGTGCCTAATTAAATACGTATTTCCAGACGATGTATATAAACACATGTGCTATGGCGTAGGGGCTTCGATGCCACTCATCTCGAAACCTCATACACAAATAACCCACACTTGCCAGATTAAAGGGAAGTCTAAATCTGGTGTAGTACTCAAATTATTGTTTAAGTATGGTTATACCTTTCCTTATTCTGTTTTCTATTGTTTTTATCAGCCCTTGAAAACGTTTCCCTTGTTAAAAACAAAACAGAAATTTGCTTCCCTCATGTGGCTTGCCTCCCCAAGTGTGGAGAAATGCTTAACGAACCCACATGCATGTGATGGCGACCGCACGATGAAGGGTTGATTTCCAGTGGGCGGAATTTTCCGTGCGGACGAAGTTTTCTCTTTGTTCTATGAGCTTTCAAGTTGAACTAATTAGAAATAATAAAGAGGAAATTTCGGCCAGACTAGAAATTCTGCCTAGTGCAAATCAGGCTTAAGAATCATGAGGCCGGTTGTTCAAAGCACTATTAGCGCTAATCCAAGATTACCAGTTAAGTTGTTGCTTTGGTTTCGTTTATTTTGGTTGAACAATCTAGTTCAGATTTCACAGCTTAACGACTTTTTGTGTACACCCAAAATCTGGAAAAGAAGATGCCAACTTTTCATGGCAGTATGGTCGGACTGGTGTCCGAAACATTTTCGTTAATCCTGGATTAAACTAATCGCTTTTTTTTTAAATAACCGCGTCCTGGGGTGTCCACATCGGAGTTTCATGCTTCGCAGTGGTTACAATGATCTAATACCTTGTGGATATAGAGATTCTATGCAATAATCGTCAGTATACGAACATTCACAAATTAGGTTTGGAACAAGTCAGATTTGTCGTTGCTTAATGTCTTTAAAATTTGTTACCGTCTTAAATGTCTTGCCAAGTGTCTAGCTAAATATCTTGCTAAACGTCTTACCTACCATCTTGACCATTGTCTGGATAAATACCTGGCTTATGTCTTGGTAGAACTGAGGTTTCGCCGATTCCAATGCGACAGTGGTTGTACCGCAGGCACAATAACCCTATTACAAACCCAATCCCCAACTGGTCAGCGACACACTGGTGTTGGCTAGACTGCAATTTATAGCAGATGTCTTCCCATTTTGGTAAATGATTAGATAAGTATTTTGTTAGATATCTCATCATTTGGCTAATTTTTGTAAATGTTCAGGTTAATGTCTTGTTAATGTCTTGTTAATTGTAATAGAAACTTAATAAATGTCGTGCATGAATGTGAAATATCTAGTTAAATGTTTGGCAAAACATTTTGCCAGGTGTGATGTGGAGTCTTACGGTGCCATTTCCGCGTTAGTTTGTTTATGAATATACATTAGACATCTTCTCTACAGTCTACACTGCTTTGGAAGTCCTTGTTTAATTTTCACTCAATATACTTGAAAGAAACCGTGTTATTCCTGCGGGGTATTTGCCAAAAAAACTAGCCCACCTGTGAAGGTAAAACAACAGAGAAAAAAACAAACAAACAAACAGACAACTTCCGGTTTAGCATCACATCAAACGTGAGTTGTAAAAACAACGTCTCTTCTGTTGTCACCGGCTGTTTTGAGTGTAATCAAGGACGGGAAACTTGGCATCCTGGGCAAATGGGAGAGAAAACAGAAATAGAAACCACTTCTATTAACCTTTTCGAAATGTTTTCCCTTTACTTGTATTTTATAAAACTTATTAATAATTCATGAGAAAAAACAAAATTTAAAGTTTTATCAGTTGTTGTAATTCTATTTCAGAATCATCCTCAGGGTATTATAAAACGATTGTGAAGTTATCGTTTCAGTTGTTGTAAATGTGTTAAAACCACTAGTGGTTGTATTGCACTACTTTTGATCAAGTTAAAATGCTATTTTCTCGACTAAAATCATTGGAATCTTCACCATTTTTGAATAACGCGAATGTTTCCATGTTTTCGTTTTGTAAGTTGTTTACAACATCCGCGTCCGTGTGTTGTAATGAATATACAACCACCCACTTTCGGCTCGTGATTGTATATTCAATAAAACAACGGCCGCTCATATTGTAAACTTTACACATTACACTTGCACTTTGAAACACAAACAAAGCTAGCATCGGCAAACACGCAGACACGAAACGTGTGGCGACGGAAGAACCAGGCGAAAGTCTCGCGTTTGTTATAAAAATAAATGCCCAGCAAAAGATTCATGAAAAACATATTTTGTTGGAGATATATTTATGTAGGCATTTATTTTTATGATAAAAAGACGAAACCCTGCAAGGCGTGAGAGCAGTCGCGTAGTCGGGAGTTTGAAAGTGTGGGGGGTGGGCTGAAGGAATTTGAGACAAATGTACCGACAAAATATTCGTAATGTACCTACAAATACAATTATGCAATAATCAACCAGGGCATTTTCCTGATAGTTAAAAGTAAAAGTCTCTGCGAAATTGCACAAAGTAGTGAATAATTTTTTACACAGACATCTCTGACTGACATCACCACTAACACAACTACTTCGTTCTGAGAGCTGATCAGATTTGTTGGTACGCGCGCACCATTTCATTTTCGTCGGTAGAAACAGGATTCCTGGAAAACATTTTGCATTGTAGATCGTTCATATACTTAAATTTAAAGGCCGGAACTTATTTAACTATTTTTCATTTTGGTATTTCAAACGCGAACTGAATCCACGTCGGGCAAAGTTGATGTACAGACAAATGTAGTGGATGTAGCGACAGGCCTGGTCTGGACGAAAAGGGGGGGGCATCTGCCCCCTGCCCCTCCCCAGCCCAGGGACGTAATTAACCCATTTTGATTGGGGGGTGTCCAGCTTAATTTGCCCGAACGTCGTATACTTTCAAAAATTGCCTAAATTTAATTTGACGCACATTCAGGCCATGTATGGTGTACCGTCCCTTCCTCTACCCCAATACGTAAATTAAATATGAGCTAGTAACCAAAAGGGATTTTGACCTACATTACCTTAACGAATTTCGCCCGAATTACTATCTGTGTTTTGCCTGAATTTTCTGTTTTTCGCAAACTTTGGAGGGTGTCACACCCCCACACACCCCAGTAATCTACGCCGGTGTCCCTGCCTACGCTATTGCGTGGGAGCCATCCTATGCGGATTTTCGGTAAGGTAGCAAAACAGCGTATGGGTTGTATTATTTGGTACCAAAAGTCGTTTACCTGTCTCAGTTCCATTGCACTTCCTCCAACAGGGATGTTTGGTGATGGAGCCAGACAGCCGGCTCACGTGTGCTGAGCTCCTGGAACATTCGTACTTCGATGGTTTCCGAGAAAGATTCGAACCCGAGCTTCAAGCTTTGATTTCTAGGAACCAAGATCAACAGCAATTAAAGTTTAAAAAACCGAAGGTAAACCCTAGCATCATCATCACTTGTCGTTGTACTCCACGTGCACCATAATGTGGAAAACAATTTGAGCTTTAGAGGTTTGAGCGTGTCTCGCATAAGATTATTATTACATCATACTTCTTTTCTATAAGATCAAATTTTAAGACAAGATAAACCAGGGATGGGATTTGAAATCCCCCTGACATTCAGGGGTTTTGGTTAAAATTTTTAAAGCAACTCATTATCTTTCAAATAATCACCTGGGTAATTATACTGAGACAATTATTCGCCTTCGTACCATAGCTCTCTCTAAATACGCTGGTGTGTCGGATTGATTTAGATCTTTTTCCCTCTAGTGTGAAACCCGTTAAAGCCAGTGGAGTGTCCACAGGTTGGGAGGGGTGGGCGAACTCCTCATCCGGGGAAATGATTTATGAAAAATTGTAAAAACAGAAAAGAAGGAAGGAAGAAACGGGGGAATCGAGAGAGAATGACCAAAGGAATTTACGAAGAAAAGGGTTAAGGAAGATTGTAAAGGGCTTTAAAAAGATAGGAAGGATTTTAGGAAGATTGTCGGACCTATAAGAAGAGAGGGATTTAGGAAAGAAGAGATTTATTCGGGAAGAAATTAGGAAAGAGGAAATGCAGGATGGAAGGAATTTAGAAAGGAAAAAATTTAGGATAGCAAGATCTTTGGGAAAAAGCATTTAGAAGGTTATTTGAAAAGGATAGGATTTACGAAGAAAAGGAAGACATTTAAGAAGGGGTTGATTTAGGAAATTTAACTAGGAACGGGAATAAAGAAACAGGGAGGAAATTTGCAAATCTATTGCCAACCGACAATTTAAGGAAATGGAGCAAGAAACAAACTCCGAAAAACAACATCTTGAAGACTTAAAATTTAAGTAAAAACAAGACGAATGTAAACGGTAATATTTCGACCTTATTTCAGCGACTTTGAAATAAGGTCGAAATATTATCGTTTACATTCATCTTGTTTTTATTTAAATCTTAAGTCTTCAAGATGTTGTTATTCGGAGTTTGTTCCTTGCTCTGCTTACAAATCTACGAAGCAATTTAGGGAAGATCTAGGAAGAAAGCTTG
Source organism: Heliopora coerulea (assembly GCA_030142905.1). Lineage (NCBI taxonomy): Eukaryota > Metazoa > Cnidaria > Anthozoa > Scleralcyonacea > Helioporidae > Heliopora > Heliopora coerulea. The sequence continues at coordinate 102,970 of JASJOG010000103.1, read as the reverse complement.
TCGGGAGGATTTACGAAATTTGTAGAAGTTTGCACATGCGGGTCAGTGCACCAGGCGACTTGTTGAAGACGTTCGTGAGCGGAACTGTGTAGTTTATAGTTAGTGTTAAACCACATTTTAAGCCAAGGACTTGAACTATTATTTCACCGTCTAAGAACTGGAAAAAGCAGTTCAAGTCCTCTGCCCTGTACTTGCATGGTTTTTCAAGTTCGCTCATGTGGTGCCGTTCGGTACGTCTGACTGATTGATATACTCATGAATTATTGACAAGTTTGAGAAAGTTATTGTTCGCATCTCACTTCGTAACTCTCGTTTTAGAAATATGGTGGACGCAACGAACCTCAAAACCACCACCTTCCCCAACTACCCGTACACGCTCCAGTCGGTACCAACGAACCACACTCTCCAGCACCGGATCACAAATTTGGTAATTAGCATCCTGAAAATTCATTGTTAGTTAATAACAGTAAGAGTGCAGTTAAGCGGACGCAGTCGAACAGCTGACCTTTCAGGATTGGGGTTATGATCAGGGTTAGGGTTGGATTCAAAGGGAGGATTGGGTTATAGTTAAGGTCATGGTGAGAGTTAAGTTTTGGTTTAGAGTAAGGGTTAAGGGTTCGCTGAGTTGAGCCTGCGATTGCCTTGTTAATTTAAGTGCATCCGCTAAACTGCACTTAACCCTAAATAACACTATCTGTCCATTCCTCTTGTGTTCATCGTCCTCTAGTTTATGAATGCATCTCTTGGTGTTTCTGAAAGATGCACCAATAAATATACTGTAATAATTAGACTGTTCAGTGTACAGTAAGGTGGGATATTTCTAGAGCCCTGCCGAAATTTAACGGTTGAACGTTGGGCGTCCGAAAACGGTGTGCGATTAAGTTTGTTTTTTTTATATGTATGTATTCAGACCATCAAAATATGAAAACCTAATAACATTAAAATATTGAACATAGAATGAGCTACGTTTTATGCCGCAGCAATTTCTTTAGATTTCGACAACAGATAACTTGGATGGTCTTTGAATAGCCAAATTAAGCCAATTTACGTAAAGTTCAAACTTCTTTCAAATTAAATCCCGAAAGAACAAAACAATTTAGACATCCTTGTCCGAAATTCCGTCTTTGTGTTGGTACTCTCACGTCCGTAGCATCAACGACGTGTTTTGACACATCCTCGAAACCAAACTGTATATTCTCGCCCAAGTTAACGTTTAAACGTTCGCTACTACCTCCTCGCCGTCTTCTTCACGATAATAAGTAATCATGCGAAGATCCTGATCGAAACTCATCGAAATAAAGATTGAATTTAATGTGTGAAGTTTGAATCGTGGCCGTTGTCACAATGAAATGGCAAAGAGGTGTAATATAACCGTTGTTTTGACATCATCTCATAAACAGCCCGCTAACAATCCAGAGCCAAGTTTAACGTGGCTATGACGTCAAAGCTTTGCTAAATCGATTTCTTCAAATCGAACTCTTTATGGGTGACCCCTGAAATTCAAACTGCCTGACCAAGTTACCACGAATTTTAAATAAATTCACAGGATTACTAAATCTCGTAATATCCTCAATGTTCTGTAATGTATGGCGAATGATTTCTCATGGGAGAATCACTTTAACAAGCCCCATTTTGGCAACGCGTAAACCTAACACAGTGGCTGTTCTTTGTCTTTCATTTCAGATAAAAATAATCATGACAAAAGTAAAGTGAAGATAAGCAAGTTGAGTCATCTGCCTTCCATCTAGTACAGTAGAGTAAATTAAATAGGATTAACAGAGCCGAAATCAATTTAAAACTATGAATCAGATTGTTGTAAATATTGGATCAACACAAACGAGGAACGTCAGGAAGGCCTGCATTTTAGCGGGCATGGCGCTTAAGCCTAAAGTGAAGAACAGATGTGGTACGCCCATGGAGACAGGACCATAGTTAGGAAGAAGCAATTACCTGCCAAGTTTTTTTAAAAGTCACGCCATCGGGGACGTTTTCTATAATGATTGAGCAAATTGTATAAGGATTTGTGTACGGATTAATGCTCGCTTGCGCTTATATCCTGATCCTGGACCACTTTATAGCAGGTTAGCGTGATTTGTTACCACCGGCCATGAAAGTTGGTTGCAATCATTTCTGAATTATGTGAAGAATGAGCTACGATCTTGTGATCGATATCGTTTTCCAATCAGAAAGCTTCCCAATCTTTCACACCTCTCTTCTAGTTAACATGATATCCTCCCAAAAAATTAAATTCTCAATCTTTCAATCTTCTATTCCAGTTAACAGGTTATCCTCCCAGAAAATAAAACTGGCTTAAGATGTTCTGTTTTTGTCCGGAATCTTACTTTAAGGGGATTCTTTAGTGGATGTTTCGGAAGAGAAATGTTGTAAAACAATGTTTACTGTTGTTTATTCCCTCGATTTTTTAAGAATATACAATTTCGATTTAGTTACAGGAGAAAATTAGCGTTGAATATCGAACCATTCTGACCAACCATCCTTTTCGACAGAATGGCGACAGTTTTTCTTGGGAACTTGAACACATCTAATTGACCAGCTTCGTGATCTTCGTTGTGTGTCTAGTTCAGTCTTTGACGTTGATCAGACACATGATACTTTCCCGTTTTTAATCGAACTCCCAAGGCATGAGATTAAGTGCGTGTAAAGTTCGACGTTTGAAACCTGCCTCAGTTGAAAGTGTTCAAATTTTGAAAATTACTTTCAAAATAGACCTATGACATCTGACGTTCTTGTCGAACATTCTCCCCAAGAATGAGCAATTGTTGCCACTGCAATTTTCTCCCCGGTGGTTCCGAATCACATGAACCTGCTGTAACGCTGAAGGTTGAAATTCTCACCGAGAAATCACCGAATAATTTTTTGATAGACAACTGGACTTATTGGCAGTGATTAAGCCACTTAAACTTATTTAGCTTCCTGCTGCAACAGTTGAGCAATAAGCCATTTCCGAGTTGCCTTTTCATGCCATATCAATGAAAACTCATTTTCATATGAAAGGTTTTCAACTGGGCTTCGTTTTGAAGCGAAGGGAAAACGCAACTCGGTAAATTGTGGGACCATTGTCGTCCGTTCTAGCAGGAGCGCGACCAGGATTTTAGAAAGTGCCGCCATGGTCAGAGTAAAATCACTTGCCTTCCTTCATTGAAGGTCACCTTCCGTGAAAAGACACTTAAAAAATACACTTTAACCCGGAAATACTGCGAAAAGGCACGATTTTCTGGTGGGAAAATGCAATATTTCATTGATACAGCGAATTCTTCCATTGGATGATCACGCATTTATATAAAGCGTGACTATTTGGGCGATGAAAGTCCTCAGAGAACATTTTCTCTTGATTCTATATAGCTTGTATAGTATGTTATAAAATAGGAACCAAGTAGTTACTTAGACTTTTATTTAATATACGCGCACTAAATAAATCTCATTTGCACCTTACACATTTATTCTTCAATTTTGCAAACGAATTTTCTCAGGTAAGGGGAACAACGGCATGTCCCATCATGCACCAGGCGTTACGAGCTGGCTTCCGGGAAGAATTTCAGCCTGACCTGAAATTCAAAAAACTCAGCCTGGACCTTTAATTTTCGTCATGTAATTGCAGAGTTATTTTGGGCGGATGTCTTCGTTAGCTAGGCCTGACGTTTCAATTTGGCTAACAGGTCTTTTATTTCAGCAGCAGGCTGAAATTTTCCCGTGTATTCAGGCTATTGGGGTATCATTGTCTATAAACGTATCGAGACATTTAATGGTTCGGTACGTTTAATGGTTTAATGGTTCGGTTCAGTACGTCAAGGTTGAGATACTTACCAATGGCTTAGAAGAGTACCAACTACCAAGTTAGAAACGTGCTTAGGTTTTGAAAGGTATCAGGATGAGAAACATGTAATGTTTTGCAATTTAAATCGGGTGTAACATATGTACTCAAAGCATTAACAATTCACGAGAAAGCCACAATGGAAAGTAATAACCCAGACGTGTTTTGACATCACGATCGAACGTCTGCGCGTATAAATTGATCTTTACCTTAACGTTCTGCTAAAACCTCGACGACAGTTTGAAAAAAAAAAACAAAAGCACTCGACTTCTTTTCTTGTTGCTGAATCACAGGGTCCAAAACTCTTCCTTGTGTTTGATGTATCACACCTCATACTCATCAATAACTCACATGTGAACCGGAAAGGAAATCCGAAGCGAGACGGCATTTGGATATCTTATCTTAATATAACATTTCGACGACTTTCAAGCCGATTATCTCTTTAAATATGGGTTTATTTAAGATGTAATATACACTGGAGAGGTGAGCTTTATCAGAAATCTAAACACGTCGAAGTTTTGGAAGAAAACTTGCGAGCTCTAGTCGACAATACCTTTTTGAGAATTGGCGTATCAATATATGAAAAATTTTCCATCAAAATTTTACGTTTATAGATTCAGTCCTCGTTCTTTCTTAATATATGAAAGAAGCCATTACCAGCCGACAATTTGGGGAAATAGAGTAAGAAACAAACTCAGGAAAACATCTTGAAGACTTCAAATTTAGGTAAAAAAAGAACAAGACGAATGTAAACGGTAGAATGAATGTACCGTTTATGTTTGTTCGGTGGTATGACAATATACTGTTTACATTCGTCGGGTACGATGTTCGGTAGTACGTTTACATTCGGTAGTATTAATGTACTGTTTTTAAGTCTTCAAGATGTTGTTTTTCGGAGTTTGTTTCTTGCTCTATATGAAAGAAGTACTTGGTGGTTTTGTTAAATGTCTGGATGTTGTTGTCCAAACACTTTGCATGTTGCTCGACTTTCGAAAAACACAGCAAGTATTTTTTAAGTATCGTAACTTCCCACATTCTCGGAACACGGTATTGAAATATAAGAGACCATTAAGTGTATCTTCGTTGATATTAACCACTTTACCAGGCACTATTGCGATTGGGAAACTTATTAATTTTACTCTAGGTAATGCCAGACAATTTTACTCCAGGTAAAAAAATGATGAACGATCGCGCATAGTCTTCTCTGGTGCGTTGACTTTGGATCTGGGTGATTATGTTTAAGTAGAAACGGAAATCCATGTTTTAAAACAGAGGCAGATCCAGAAGTTTGAGAAAGGGGAGACGCAACATTTTTTCACAAATTCGTGCCACAGTATGGCGTTTTATTGCGACAATTTTTTATGCTACTGTCGTCATTACCTAAGCACGAACATCGCGAACTTAAAAACTCTTCTATGCCAATGTCAAATTTAAATGTTTGCCGGGGTCAATGTAAACAATAGAAACCATAACGACGCAAACCGAAACCGGAAATGAAGGTTTCAGAATTTATCACTGTTAGCTTCATTTGAAAGACCAAAAGGATTGCCTTAGTTACTAGTTAATTATTAATAATGGTTTGAACCGGGTAGAATCGGTACATGCAGGCGATGGTAGATTGTCCCGCTCAAAAAAAGTGAGGCGCACGTCGGGTGCGCCTCCGACTAAACCCGTACATGAACAAGTCATACGTTGAATCCACTTTAAATTTTGGCTACGTCCACACATGCGTTTTCAAATTTATGCGTTTTCATTTAACTGAAAACACATCAAAATTATTGCGTCCACACGAGCGTTTTGGGACTGTTATTAATCATGTCTGGTCAGTCAAGATCAATGACCTCTATAGTGGTCTTCATGTTAGAGAACAAGGGTCCAAAATAATTTTCAAAAGTCTCCGTTTTCGTATATTCGCACGAAAACGAAGCGTTTTTGAAAAGTCCCCTATTTCAAAGGCGTCTTCGAAAGTCTCCGTTTTCGGTGGAAACGACTCCACCCACTCATCGTTTACGAGTGGACTGAAGGCTAAAACGGATAAAGAAGTATGCGTTTTCCCACGAAAACGCGCACGTGTGGACGTGGCCCTTATGTGCCTTTGAAGTATTATGTCCGCTGATTGACATCTTGTTGATGATGGTGTTGTCGAGGTAATAAGATGGGGAAAATGATAATTCTTACCGAATGTTGAAGGAGAAACGAACAATGAAACGAAATTGAAATGTTTGAGAAGTTTAGGATTTACGTCGTGATTTTGATATTTCCACCTAAAGTACTGAACAGCGAGGAAGGAAAATTTCAGAATTTCAATTATCCGTATATTTGGAGATCCTTCCACAGACGTCGGACTTCGAGAGAACGTCTTTGTATGATGTATATTTTACACATTTCTGCGCTAAATATACGTTTTTGTATGCTATTGGCAAGGGTTATTAACTTGTAATGAAATAAACTAAAATTAAACAACTGTGTTTAGAGATAGTAACACGTAGTAACAGGTTTAACGAATAAATTTGTGGCCATCAAAGTCGGATCAGGAGAAGCCCAGTTAACTGGTGTAACTACTGGTTTGATGAAGATCTTACCATGGGCTATTATAAAATGTGCCGAAGAAAAAAATTTCAAAAAGCGGAGTTGACTGGTACCGATAGAGATGGCAGACTCGGTTACACTTTCAACCGCAATATCTTGCGAACCTGTAACAGCTCTAATAACAACCAAACATTGTTTGACGTGTGTAGAAAGCTAAGCTGGTAAAAATATCTGTCTGCTCTAATTGCAACTATTGTTTAACATTACGACAAATTTCGTAAAACCACCACAGCGTCTTGTTAAATTTAGTCATCTTTAGCTTCCATGTTCTCACCCAACTCCGACGTTGAGTTGTGTTTAAATGTGCAAATCGTCAGGTTTTTTTGACATGGTCAATTGGTACGTTTAAATCTGTTCATAAGAACGGCTCGAAGTTTATTATCGTAAAATGTGCCAGTTAATTTTAAATAAATAGGCCCTGAATATTTATCATTTTTATCGTAACTGTTCCACCTAAACCAATGGAAAGGCTGGATATGATTGGGTAGGTGACCAAGCGATATCCTCCAGGCCTAAATATTTACTCCACACACACCTGCGCTTCACCACGTGACACCATGTGCTGAACAAAGTGTTCCTGCAGGCAGATGACAACCTTGTATTTATGTCTGACTTTTTCTAAGATGAATAAGCATGTTGTGTTTTGATTAAACATTTGGTCTGATCTTTGACTAGTCTTCAGCGTTTGGTGTCCCGCCTTTTGAAATTTAAGTCCAATGCTTCCACTTTCCCAGGACGAAATTTCCTCCATTTAGTCTAATTTTTCCTTTTTCAATTCAAAATTTCCTTGAGAAATACAAAAATTTCCTGCAAATTCCCTTCACAATTCAACTTAAAATGAACAATGTCTGGTGTGGAAATCAACTAATCATTGCTCTGTCGCTTTGGGTCGAGGCAAGGTGTGGTCCTGGAGGACTAGGAATGAAGCTGTTTGCGAATAAGTGGTGATTTTTGGGAAATGGAAGGTGGACCTGTAGACTGTAGTTTTCTCGCGGACATACATACATAATATTGAATTTCCTAACGCCTCATAAGTTTTTTACATGTTCCTCAACATCAAACCTAATACCAAAACAAGTCAGATTTACGTAACACAAATAATTTACGATGAAAATTACCGATTATCGGTATACATAAAGTACCTTATTTTTCTGTTCCTTATCTAGTGATATCTCTTCCAAGTTTGATGAAAGTTTTTCATTTTCGGAAATTGTTTAATAAACGAATACAAACTAGAATTATGTATATTTTGACATGTAGTTTTACACCAACATCGACACATGTAAAATCATAAATTCAGTAAACATAACGGTATAAATCTGACAGGAGCATGAGAAAGTCCCAAATTCCAGTTCCCAGTGTATTTAAAAATGTAGTTAGAGTCAACGAATAGATTTTCCTTCAAGACAAATAGAAGCATTTAACCCTTTCCTGTCCAAGACCTCTCCCCTTGGCAAGTAAAATCGTCTGGCGTTAGCCAGAGCAAAATATCAAAGTCGGGTATTGACCGGAAAGGGTGAAAAAAATTCTGCTTTAGCCTGACTGAAAGACTTTTCAGTACTATAAACTACGGTATTCGCCATTCACATTCGGTGATATCTATATCTTGGCAAAAATAAAGAAACTATAAAATGATGTCTACTTCAATGACGCAAACAGCTCTTCCAAACGTTAAATTTAATTTGCAGTCCTTTCTTTCAAAGAATAACTGACTGCGCTTCTGTCAGTTATCGGTTCACAGAAATTACATTAAAGTGGCCCGGATTATTTTCGCGGTCTTCCGCAAGCAATCTTGCAACGATCGACAGACGTTATACTTTACTTTTTGTGCAGCTTCAGCTTCATTTACTCCCATACACAAATTAATTCAATAGATGATAACTCTACATAATATTGTACTGCAATATTCACTTCAACATTAGAAACAAAATTGTTCTCAGCAGGGCAAATTCTTCAGATTTCCTTCAAATTGTCTTCAAATTCTCAAAAAATCCTTCAAATTTCCTTCAAAATTTTATTTCCTTCAAATTTCCTTCATTTCGTCAAAGTTTCCTTCGAAAAGGAAATTTCCTTTAAAGTGGAAGCACTGAATTTAACTTAAATGTGCGGAGGCGTATACCGGGGCTTGTGTGACACCGCCCACATCTCGGTAATCCGGTTGGTCAAAGTTTTGAGCCGTAGGGACAAACTTCATTCCATCGGTCGTTTGACCATCTATGAAGATTGGGAGTCATATGCAATGCTTGGTACTACCGTGTTTTTAGGCAAATCTCGATGTCGAAGCAAGTAAGTCTAGGTCCTCCTGGCGATGTAAAACGCTGCATGATTTTGCGACCTTTATGACTCGTAAATCATCCATCTTGACAGAAACCTTTGAGCACTGATTCCCAAGAAAATCACGTGGGATAAATTAGATTTGTTCATCACAAGACAAAGAAGAGATTGCATTTTTAATTTACGTGTACATGCCAAAAAGAGCACTCCAGTGACTATGAAATTTCAATAATTTTTAGCAACGTTGGGGTTTAACTTCTCCACAATAACAAACTGTCATCACTTGTGATAATCTTTACTGGGAAACTGCCCAAGGTGCGGTGCGAAAAAGCTCTGAACACATGAACAGTTCGAATGGACGTCCTACAAATATCGAGCTATCAAACAATACTTGGAAAGAATGTACATTGATTTACAATGAAGTTCATATCGAGGCACCAAAATCATACCCGACATTGATTTTGATGCTATTTTGATGATTTTGTAAGCCGATAGTTTGAATGATTTTGTAAGGTGAGTCCTATCCATGAAGTTAAACCACCTTGACAATGTAAATTCTAAATGAGAAAGAAATTATCAACGAGATTAAAGCAATGCTCTGGTTACGGAATTGACGACATTGTAGCCCGAGCTTATAATTCTATCTAAAGCCTCCTGGAACCTCTCGTTCATCAGATTTTGTTTCGCTACATGAACTTTCTGGCCGGAAATACGCCATCGTTTATATTTATTCCAATGACTTTAAAGTTTAAACTCGCATGAACATGAACGGGACATGTAAACAAATGCTCACTGTGCTTCTTTCAACCAATGACATAAGGTCCATTCCTTGATCAACGTCATCTAACATTTTTTGCCAACAAATGTTGTATCGCATGTCACGTGCATTGTTTAAGTGCCTGAGTCAGTTAAACAAATGAGGTCGTAAAATTATTTTTTTCCATGTACAGTCAGGTCTGTATTGTTGTATAGTTTCTTAGTCATCGTCTCATTGTATTCCAAATATGGAAATGAGACCATATGCTTTGACCATATTTGATCAACCACCGGATATTCGATATAGGCGCTAGTACAAAAAAGCTGAGAGCGTGTCACTGGGCACTTCCCCCATTTCAGTCCATAAACAACGGGATAAGTTTATAGTTCTGGATAATTTTTGTTTGTAATGGCTAATACCAGGCCTAGTGTTGCAGAAGTCGAGAAGTTTGATCACGGGAAGCTGAAACATGTTAAAACTGATGAAAAGAATACTTTGCCGAGCGACGAAAGTAAGGACACATTTTTGACGTTGTTGCATGCTGCAAGCTTACGTATTTGATATGCAAGTCAACCAGCTTGTTGATAAGAGCAATCGTTTGATCGCGTTCAGCGTTGGGTGGTTTTGTCGATAAAATGGAAGTATCTGTAGTGTTGCTTTGTATTTTTGTTTGTGTAAGTGGTGCGTGTGGAATTTAAACTTGAATCCGTATACTAATTTTCAACGACTCCTTTTAATTTATTGTCGCCATCACTTATCAATTCTCTTCGAGGTAATTCGCAGCTAAGCAGCTGTATTTTTAATTTGGTTAATATACCGTGGGAAGTGAGTAGCTTGTAGTACTCCAAGGGGTTTTAAAGCTGGAATGTTTGGTTTGGGTCTCAAGGGTGTGTTTACAAAATTCATATTCTACTTTATCTAGCTTTGAAACAGGAGCAAGTTCCCGACGTGTTGCCTGACCGATCAGAAGTGAAAAATTTCGACTCCACGAAGCTTAAACACGTCGAAACGGTGGAAAAGAACCCTGTGCCATCGAAAGATGGTAAGTCCTAATGAAGCATTAAATTGAGCTTCTCGTTTGTTCATGTTTTTTTGCAAACCAGTGCTCCCTTTGCTAGATAAACCAATAGATCATTTGAATTTCAATGAGACGAAACTCCATTGTTACGACTGTTCTTGTAGTTATTGCCGAAGAGAAGAAAAACAAACCGTTTGAAGGAGTAAAGATATACGATAAGGCTCGATTGCATCACGTGGAAACAAGTGTAAAGAATCCCCTGCCGTCAACCCAAGGTGTGTTTTGTATTGTTATAGCGTACCATAATTATAAATGCACGTTACGCATGACGAGACGCTTGTACTCCTTCCTCTTAGGATACTTCCTAAAACGGTTCTTCCGTGTGCTGCCTGATTGAGTTTGTGAACAGATCAGATCGGTTTACTCAGATATACTGCTGTAAGAGTTCATAACCCTGAAGTGGATGCCGTTCATAAGACTCTGTTTACACGAAGAGAAGTTGCCCCTGGTGGGAGGGTTACCCTGGCCCTCGAGTCAACTTTTAGCTGGTGTTCACATGGGGGAAAAAAAGGTTGCCCCTCTCTGATTTGACTCTGAGGGAACTGGGAAACTTTACTTTTTCCTTGCCAAACTTTTGTACAGCTGTACTTTATTGGGATTAAAATCGACTGAATTGAATTCACATGGACACTTGCATTGCTTTAAGCAGTTGATTAAGGATTCAGTCATCGCAGAAGTGAAAGCCCATCTATTGAGATTTCACAGATGACTTTGACTGTGATTTGGCATTTGCTGCCGTTTTAAAAATAACAAAGTTTGTACATACTCATTGTATCTCAAGCTGGCCTTCCCAGGCAAGTCAAAGAGGGACAAAGTGTTTACATGGCAAAAAGTTGTCTCACCTCCTAGTGTCACCCTACCTTGCAAAGTGAGTAACCCTAACCCCAGGGTCACCCTTCCCCCCAAGACAACTTTGTGACTTCTCATGTAAATGGATCTCTGCAATTTACAAAGAAATGTGTTTAAAGTTGTCCTGCCCATGGTCACTCAGGGGTTAGGTTAACCCTCCCTCCAGGGATCACTTCCCTTCATGTAAACAGGGCCTAAGAATGTCAAACTAGAGAAGGGAGTTTAAATTCACAGACAAAACAATGCATTAATGTATCAATTGGGTATGTAACAACTGTGGGATTACATATTATTTGGAATTTATCTTTGTTGCTGAAATGACCATTTTCAACTCAATTTCTTAGAGAAAAAGGAAAGAGAAAAATGGAATAAAAAAATGCTAGAAAAAATGAAAAAAGAAAGTAAACCAAATAACAAGATATTGCACAATGTGATTTAATAAGTTCCATTTCCTTTTCCACTCCTAATCTAAAGCTACAATGCCAGGTATTTATTAACATGGGATTCTTTAACTGCAAGCAAGGTGCTTAAAAACTAACACAGGATACTGCATAGACAGTGTCAATTAGGTAAAAAGTTCAAAGGCTGGTAACTGCCATGATCTCAAAGAATTCCAACATTTTGGGCAAAGGCCCTGCATCAGAGAACAAAACGTGTTCTGATGGGCCTTTGCTTGAGATGTTGGAATTCTTTGAGGTCATGGCAGTTACCAACCTTAGAACTTTTTGCTTTAAACTAAGTTCTGTTGGCAAAACCTTTGCTGTTTCATAACAACTTTAGTGAAGTCATCAAAGCTCCTGGCCCTGGTGAGGAAGCATAGTAAAAAAACTTCCTTTAATGGAAAGATTGAAGCTGGCACAGCACACACGTTTGTTATTACACATAAAAAAGTTATAACAAAGTTATTAAACCTCCCATTTTTATAACATTTTTATTCACCTGTTTTGATATAATAAACCCTTGATATACAGTGGAACCTTGCTGTGACACTGTGTTACCCAACATGACCTTGTTATAAGTGAAGTGTTTTTCCCTACATTTGACCCAATTTACTGCAAAGGTATTCAATTATATTGCAAATCTCACTTCCGGCACTTGCCTGATCATGTAAAAATCAGAAATTGATTACCAATTTTTCCATTTCATGATTGGCCAATTGTAATTATACCTCACTCTTCTGATCTGTTGATGTGTTGCTACAAAATATGTAATGGCTGCAAGTTGTGAGTTTTTTAGACTATATCTTAACAGATAACTTTTATACAACATAACATTTTATGCACAATGCACCAGTCACAAGAATGGAAATTTTATAATTTTCTTTGACTTGTAAAATGTTGAGTTCTTATTGGGCAACTTTTGTTTCAAAACTTGACTACAACTAGCTATTCACTACCTGTTGAACACTTGAATTAGTCTTGTTATTGAATGGACAAACAGCTAAAGCACTGAAATGCCTTCAGAGCAGTCCAAGAATGCCTTATGTTCTCACACCACAGCTTTGTCATAAATTAAAAAGCGAACATGTGTGTGTTGTCCTGTGTCTGAAGTTTCTAAAAATCAATTTTTCACTGTCAGAAAATTATTGATAATTGTCCTGATTCTGCTTATGTAATGATGAAATGTTTCAAAAACAAGCAGGAGTGCTTTATTGGATATAAAACATGAGGCAATAGCCAAGTGTTTTAGATTTGACAAAGCACAACATAGGCTCCTTTCCACTTTATTTTAAGACTTTTCATTTCTTGACATTTCTACCACATCTTAGTCTGCTGTTTCCTTTTGTCTTTCCCGCTTCTGCTCCTATGCCAACATCTCATTAACACATCATGTAACATAACCACTATAATATTTATCATCTTGTAATATAAGTTATTCATTCTCTGAAGATGTTGCATGTAGCAACAAAACATTAGAATTATACTACAAACCTGTAAACATGCCTATTTTGCATGCTTTTTGCTGGGCTTTGTTATCCATGATACCATCTTCCTCACATGCTGAGAATAATCAATGGTATATTTCAAAACACAAAGTAATACTGCTATAGATAATATACATCCAAGAATATTACTTTCCAGCCCTGGTATTTGTGATTTATCTCCCAGTGATAGATTGGCAGGTTTTTCTCATTTTCTGAGAATACTTCCTCCTCCAAAAAGAGGCAGATGGGGCAAGACCCTGAACTATTTCCATTCATGTTTTAAATGGTACGGTGGAGCCTTACTATAACATGGTGCTTGGGGTCCATAGTGGAGACCATATTATTGATGAAGCACGTTATTCTGAGGTACTGCCTGAACTTTACTTTATTCTGGATCCTGACAGTGCAAATCATGTCTGTAATAAAATGGACATGTCACATGTTTTCTGGTGATTTGCACTGAGAATAATAGAGTTACTACAGAGTATACTTTTTAAGTATACTTTTTAAGTATACTTTTTAAGTATACTTTTTAAGTATACTTTTTAAATATACTTTTTAAATATACTTTTTAAATATACTTTTTAAATATACTTTTAGTCATGTAATGTTGTAAATAAAACCAGCATTTAAATATACTTGTAATTATGAATTAGAGAGTGAAGAAGCTTAAATTCCACTCAACTGAAACAAAAAGGAATCATGGAAACAAAGTTTTTGAGGCTGCTTTTCATTTCTTGCAATGATCACATTGCTGTGCTGTTGTTTTATCTCACAATGGTAGGGATCCTTAAGAATGAACTTAAGAATGAACTGGGTGAGCTTTAGTAAGTAAACGTTACCATCAAACCTAGCAAACCTAGCGTTGACAAACCTAGCAAAGTGAAGTTTTTGGGTCCATGGATTAACTGCATTGTACTGAGTCCCATGTTATAACAATGTGCATTACAGCCAAGTTTCACTGTATACCCTTCTTCTGGCCAAATGAGAAAAGAATATTAAATTCATTCAGGTACACTTTCAACAATGTTATCAATGAATGTACAGGAAAACATTTAGGTGTGTTTTAACTTTCATGAAAGTTCTTGATTTCTCATACTGTGTCAAGCATCAGAGCCAGTTCTTTTGATAACTTAGCTGCACTTTTGTTTATTTGGTGGCAGGTGCCCCACTTTGAAATGAGAAACAAACATATAAAATTAAGAAAAAGTTGTACTGAAGTTCATAGTTATGAAAATTTTTAAAGAATCAAAAATGTCAAATGAAACAGAATTAATACTGTGATATACTTTGTAAATGTGGGAGCTTGGGGATATCTTGGATGATCAATGAACTCTTGTCAAGTCCTAACCTAGGAAAAATGATTGCTGAGCCCCATACAGTGATTGAACCCAGAAACTTCTCACCTGTAATCAGAAGGTTGTGGGTTCAATCCCCATCTGGGGCTTGGACCATGAAATTTTAAGCTAGTCAATACAATTATCTTGTAGTGACATATAAACAAGTCTGTGTGAATTATATTGTTTTTGGTTGCTTTAGATGTTTATCAGGAGATGAAGTTGGATGCAGGAAATCTTCCAGACCGTTCTGAGGTTTCCAAGTTTGATCACTCAAAATTGAAGCATGTGAAAACTGCAGAGAAAAATGTACTACCTGACAAATCAAGTATGTCTATAAAGTATTTGATAGCTACAGAAGTGTGATTATATTAACTTTATTTCATTGAGCCTTTATTATATGAGCTGGATTAGCTATTATGAAACAACTTGTATCTATAGCAAGCTCTGATTAGTAGTTAATAACTGTGTTTGGGTTTGGATACTGTGGATTCAAAATTCAAGCAACACTCAAAGCATATGGGTACACCAAATGCTTTGTGTGTTTGTTGACTTTTGAATAGCAATTTTTAATTTTTATTTTGATTGATTGATCTTGATAAGCCTGTCTCTGGTTGGTTGTTGAAGAGTTTTGAGATGATTGCTTACTGTATCAACAGTTAAAGTACTTAACAACTTCTTATCTGTCATTGTGTTATAAAACAAATGTTTGGGATGTTCCTTGACTTTTGAAAATCTGTTACGTGACAGCCGTCACGCGCCGAGAACATTCTTGAACATTCGAATATCCTATAGTTTTTACTTAGTCATACTGCTTATCAATACTGAGATAGTAATTTTGCTGACTCATGCTAATGTAAGTACTTTTTAAGTTATTTGAGTCATGAGCATTGTCATGATTGTTTGTAAAAATAGTACATTAGATCATTTAAGAAATGACGTAAGTTGACGTCATAGTTTACGGACAGGCTATATAAGCGCGACTTGCTCCAACCCTCAGTGTGTGTTATTGTGTGTTATTGTGTGTTATTGTGTGTTGTTTCATGTTGTTACGTGCTCAAGATCGTTACCTGAATACAAGAAGTTAACAGTTGGTTGGAACGCTTTGCTGCTGGAACTTTTTACTATTCGTCACCATTGGGTCGTCAGAGTCGCAAGCTTAAAAGTGTCGAGAAGACAGATAAGCCTTGAACATTTTAGTTATTGTCTTAACTCTTTAGTTTCTTTTCTCGTTTGTCAATTAACTCTTTAGTTTCTTTTCGTTTTTGTGAATAAATCTTTTCGTTTCTTGTTACACGTCAGTAACAAATCTAAAAACACTTGCCAAGTGGCTGGTGTTCTTTACACTTTTCTCAGGTCTCATTACATTCTGTGTGTTTGGATCAGAGAATCCAAGTACAGAAATCCATTTGGTATTTCTTGAAAGATCTGCCTAGACAGTAATGAGTTGAACAAGGGAAGTATCACTAGTCTGTCTGTCTATCTGTCTGTCTCTTTCTCCTTTTATCTCTCTTTGGGGAATAAAATTTTAATGACAGACCTTTCTCAACAGAAAAGATTTAATTTACCCTAAAACCAAGGAACTGAAGGAACTGACTTGCATTGGTTGAAATCATTGTTAAAACTACTTTCAAGTAACAGTCCCACTGCAAGCCATAATGGTCCCTTGGATAACCAATTGTGGGCCCTTACATGTGCTCTTATGATGTAATTATAGAGTGACAGTAATTGGACAAATCAGTTAGACCACTAGACTGAGGGGTTCCCTGTCAATTCTTCAAGAGAATCCAGTACTCAGAAACTTCTTTTTATCTTAGAAATTAACATACTTTTATTTGTGTCTAATGTCTTCAAATTATCATTTGTCTTGTAAATTATTGATTGTACTGTACCACTCAAATGAAACTAAACATTAAGAAGTGAGCTAGATGCAAGATCTCACAAGTGCTTAGTGAGAATTGAGCAAGATCATTGAACTCAGCTTGGAGGTCTCATGATGGTGGTATTGAGTATCAAGTTTCAAGTATTGAATTTCCAGTATTGATGTGGAAGTATGGCAATACAACAATTTAAAACTGAAAATTTGTTTTGCTACAAATTGATGTCAGATCACTTTAATGGCATTTGATGACCAGTTGTTTCATTACAACCTATCAGCTACAAAGTTTGATAATGAAATGGATATGATGTATCTACTTCATGTTTCATTCAAACAAAACATTCATTCAGAAATATCTCAATATTTGCCACTCAGCATTTTGGGAGTTGCTTATGCTTTTGGCTTTAATGGAATTATAAAGTTTGATAATAAAATATCTTATCTTTAAACACCCAAGTTGTTTCTTACAGCGCTGTTCAGTTCAACAATAAATCTCTCATAAAGTAAGTCTCCCAGTCACTCCCATCATAAATTCAGTTAATCCTGTTGCTTAGCTAGTGTGTCTAATACTGTAATGACATGCTTTGCCAGATTCTTATTTATTCTACTGACAAGTTGCTGTTGGTATTTCAAATTGATTTAAAAACAGCCAGAAGGTAAATGCACATCATCAGACCAAAAAAAAAAAAAGAAAAAATGGGGACTCTAAAATAGAGCCAGAATATTACTGTACATGCACATCTTTCCAATTATTTGCAACCATGTAGCATGAATGTTTTTTGCCTTACTTTGGTATTCAACTGAAACTGCCCTTCATAGCAGTCATTAAAAACAAAGATTTCAATGGACATATGTTATTCTGTTTTAATGTATTTGACAGACTGATATTTTGATACACAACCCTCTCAAAACAGTTTCAAGGATCAAGATAACCTTGAGATCTCAGAACTTGTTCACTCGAAATGTGAATGGAATGAGGGAGAATGGTTAAGTTTCATCTGAGCAATATTGTATGTCATAGTTCATTTGTAAGTTTATTTAAAATCATGGATATCAAACCCTTCAATTTTTTTCCTTAAGTATGTGCTTTTCAGTAGCCCTGACACCAGCCATATGTGGTTAGTCCTGGGCCCTTGAGGAGTTGCACTGGCCACTAAATCTTCCAGTGGAGATGCTACAGAGAACAAAATGGGGTTTTTTAAAAGGCAAAGACATTAATTTTTGCTTCTTTAAGTTCCTTGTAAGCACACATTGTCAGTGTTTTGCCCAGAATTTAAGAAGGGCACACAACCTGGGATTGACACAGAGGTTTTCTGGCCAAGTTGAGGGCACTTTTTTTCATGTCAAAAACTCTTGAACAACCACAGATATCCAAACATATGGTAAGGGGGAATTCAGCAGTCACTGGCAAGCTATCAGCAGGTCACCATGGCCCATTAGGTCATCATGCTTCCAATGTTTCCACAGTAAAGTTTCCCAACTTGTTAAGTGACTTGCATAAGCACTATGCTGTTTAAATTAACATTTTTATAACAATTTCATCTGCTTCTGTAGCCATCCAGGAAGAAAAGATTGACTCAAGAGCTGAAGTTAAAGAGTTTGATAAGACAAAGTTGAACCATGTTGACACTGTTGAAAAAAATCAGTTACCAAATGCAGGAGGTACAGTACTGTACTTTATCCTTCAAGAGCTGTTTTGGAAAGATTTGATTCCCTTGCATAAAGTGATTGTTTTGTCTAGTTACAGCCTAGTTTCAGATCACTTTCAGTTCTTGGCATGCAAATCGTATTTGGCCTCAGTGATCAGAAAATGCAAATTTTTAGTTTTGAAGCATGTTCTGTATCTTAAGCCCATGTCAAACAAATGCAACATTTAGCATTGTTCAACTCAACTTTGTTGGATGGTGTGTTGGACTGCATGGTAAAACAAATGCAATGTGTTGTATGGTGCAGACTTGAATTGTGGAGATTAGTGATCTGGGACAAGTAATGATCCCAAATTTTTGGCCAAACTACTGGTTGCCTTTGCCTGAGAGATGACTTGCTGCATGTGTGCGAGTGCAACAATATTGAAGTGCACAGCAAAATGAATGCAACTTTGTTGTTCACACATGAAAACAAAAGAAATGTTGAACGATGTTGCATCAAATATTTGATGGAAATCAAACTTTGTTCAACATCATACAACATCATGCAATGTGATACATCATGGTAGCCAAACAAGTACAATGTATTGAATTCATATAAAATAAAACATATTCTGAAAAATAGAGACATCTTGGAAAACTTGGTTTGTTTTGTAAATCATTCTGTCTGATGCTGACTTTGTAATAAAGTCAAAATATTACAGTTTCATATACTCATCTTGTTTTGACTCATATCTTGAGTTTTCCAAGATGTCTCTATTTTTTGGAGTATATTTATTTTATACTTTTTTAAGTTGTTTGCTGGTCATGGTTTTTGATGTTGAATTTGTTTGGCCAGGGCTTTAGAGAAAGTGCTGTAGATTTTGTACACATGGAGAATGTGTGTTTCTTTGTGTTGATGTGAAAAGGTAAATTCATCTGGCATTAGGCCAAGTAGCTGTAACATACTGAAGTTTGCCCTTGCCCCATAACTGGTTAATGTAACCATGTTGAGTTGGCATAAAAACTGGTAGGTTGAAGTAAGGAATCAGCTTTTTCATTTTATTTTATGTTATTGTATCTTATTGCAGTGACAGACCCAGGGGAGGTACCCTTTTGAGTTGGTAAAAATGCATTATCTCTATAAAATTAATTTCATGAAAATGCACAGGTTAACTCAGCTTCTTTCATGCTTGCTGTCATCCCATGTAGATGCTTCTAAAAAGGGTAAAACCACTTTAATAAGGATACTGTTGAAGACGATTAAACCAATTTCACACTCGTTCATCCTTCATACTGGTGCTACAAACTGTGTAGCGTACGTATTCCAGACCACAATGTCAAAATACATACTTTGGAACCATAGAATTTGAGTGTTTTAAAACCCAGGAAATACTAGATAGACAGTATTTAAAAACTAGCAATCTCAAGACCTTGGTAGGCTCAGTTTGGGCCTCCTTTTCTCCAAATCATGGGTCTGCCACTATATTGCTTACACTGTAACTGTGTATGGTATACATTAATATATTTCATCATCTTTCTGATATTTTTCTGGCTCTCTGTAAGACTGGTGGCGGGGGGTGTGGTAAAGGATTACCCACAATTAGATAGATAGATAGAAGATAGAAGAACTTTATTTACCCACGCTAACATCGTCAGTATGAAACTGATTTCCACGATGGGCGTGCACATGAACATTATAAGCTACTACAAAAGTATAGTAAATTGTTACAAAAGTTTTAGAAATTATTATAATACAGAAGATAAAATCATTAGGGATTACTATTACACTAGAAAAAGTTCATGAGAGAAAGAGTTCAAAGATTGAAAGTAATATGTGCTGACACTGTTTGTTTATAATAAAGTAATATGTGCAAAGTAATATAACAAAGTAATATGTGCTGACACTGTTTGTTTTTTATTTTTTGTTTCTGTTACTATGTTTCAGTATGGCTGGATACAGATCTTGTTTCCCATTGAAAAGGGGGATCTTCTCGTGCTTCTTATTCTTTACTTAAAAACTGATTAATAATTCATGAGAAAATGCAAAAAAAAATCATAACCGTGTCTTTTATATAAATGTGATAAAAGCACGCTTACTTTTCTCAAATTTTTGTGGCTGAGAAAACATCAATTTTCTAACTTTCTACGCCAATCAACGTGTTAGGGAGTTACTTCACAAGTCGCTTAAGAAAAGTGTAAGTACGTGCTATATCGGACCTAAAACCCTCCTCTGTCACCTCGTGTATTAAACCCGATGAAGAACTCCTGCTTGTTTATTAAATACATAAATGTTTGTTTTTACTTTTTGACTTAGACCTCGTTGCATCTCGTATGCCAAAAGTACGGCCGGACAGATCAGAAGTGACAAAGTTTGATAAAGACAAGCTGAAACACGTTGAAACCAGTGAGAAGGTGGTGCTACCTGACAAAAAAGGTGAATCTTGCACGTTTTAACATATTCCTTTTTCTCCTGCGTATTTTCTTAAGTATTTACTCATTCATTCCTTCAATCATCCAGCGATTGATGACGAAATGGTAGACTCAAGAGCGGAAGTGAAGTCTTTTAATAAAAGTAACTTGAAGAATGTCCAAACAGTTGAAAAGAATACTCTACCTGACGCTGGAAGTAAGTCTCGTTTAATTCTGTATCCCCTGGCAACTGATTTTTTCAGTAAAACGTGAATGATTGTAATTCCGAGTAAAGTGTGCTTAATCATAGTTTGGTTAATCAAATAATTTTAGTAGCAAATTTTCGACTTTAACTAAGTCATCTTCAGACTAAAACGTCACGGTCCACGGATTTGTAAAACAACAAATGTTGAGCTGGACTTTTACTATGCACTCCGCCACTGCCCCTTAAACCACGTCCTCTCTGAGTGGTTCCTCAATTTTCATTTCGGTTTCATCTGTCTGTTTTCGTCGTTTTCATCTGTTTTCACCCCCCACTTCGTTTTCATATTCCGTGTACTCTTTTCCTGTTCCGTTACCTCGTTCTGTCTATACAATGTTCTGAGTGCACTGAATTTCTCGTACTTTCAAACTACAGCCTTAGCAGAAGCTCTTCGACCAGATGCTCTTCCTGACAGATCAGAAGTAGCCAGTTTTTCGAAAGACAAACTTAAACATGTGGAAACTACAGAAAAGAACGTTCTACCCGATAATAAAGGTATTTTATTTTAAATTATATAGCAGAAATTTGAGATCCTTAGCATAAGAAGGGACCTCGTTTATATATACATTACCACAAGATTCTATGCCCTGTCTTTTAAGTGTTCATTTATTGAATCCTATCGGTCAGAGGTGCGCAACCTTTCTGGTTCTGCAGGACCAAATTTCTGGCTTAGAATTGTTGGCGGGCCACTAGTTCATGCTTTCGCCTTTCCATTTCCCCCCATGAAGTCGATCGTTCTATTGCAAAGATGCTGTTTTTATAACCTGATAACCTTAATAAAATCTCTAGCTCTGAGTTAAGCTAATTAAGGTGCAAAAGTCACTCTTAGGAAAGTTCGATTCTAACCTTTATTACCGGTACGAGTTTCTAATTTTCAGCAAAGAAAGTATTTGTTTTTCAACTTGCGATTCTCCGCGGGCCGCAGGTTGCGCACCCCTGATTTAGGTGATAGCCCTTGCTCTATCTCATATGGCTTAGGTTCTCTCATAATAGGGGTTTTTTCATAGGGTTAGCTCAAATATGTAACACGTGACGACTGTCTTATGACGACTTTTTTTCATGTGGTGTTAGGTCTAAAAAAAAAGGTTGAATTATATGTACATCACGAGTATCGACAAGCTGGATTACCCTAATGATTGGAGACGTTCACTGACCAAAATTATAATTTAGTTCGACGAGCTTTCGGCCACTGTTAGCTGTCGGCCAATGTTAGCTGCATTGTTGTCAGCTAACAAAGAAACACTGCCGCCGCCGCTAATTACTATCTAATCTGTTTCATGTAAATAACTTAAATTTCTTTATCGGTGATGTCATCCCATTAGAGTAGTGTATAACCTTGCAATTTTCTGTAGTCATGTACCTGTCGAAGACCACAGTCTAGTGGCCGAAAGCTCGTCGAAATAAATTATAATTTTGGTCAGAGAACGTCTCCAATCATTATGCCTCTGCCTCACCGCGCATCATCCATCTTTGCTAGATTACCCTGTTTGTAACTTTATACGTTCGGCAATTCGTGGGGTGCGTTCACTTGTTTTAATTTGCGCAAAGATTAAGGACGTCTTTAAGTTGCTCAGGCAAGACCAGGCAATAAGTGACTTGACTTCCATCGGTACGAATAAAACATTTGTGTTCGCAGTTTTAAATATGTTTTAGCACTTTATTTCAGAATCATCCTCAGGTAAGGTGAAGAGAAAATTTCATGAATTAACCTACCCTGCTAAAGTCAACTAGAAAAGTCGACTAGAGCGGGATTCGAACTCGCTTCTTTGGGTAACAGTACCGGACCGCTGCTCTACCAATTGAGCTATCGAGTCAACTGCGAGCATTATGCTCGTTTTATCCAATTCAAGTACACGAGAGGTTCTCGCGACAACTTAACACTCGATATCCGTGAGGATGTGCAGTGTTTCAATTCTATTTCAGAGTCATCCTCGGGGTAGTATGAACAGAATATTCCACGATAAACCAAGCCAAACGGTTCCCAGTTGACTTGATAGCTCAATTGGTAGAGCAATGATGGTCCGGTTACGCAAACATGCGAGTTCGAATCCCGCTCAAGTCAACTTTTCTAGTTGACTTTAGCAGGGTAGGTTAACACTTTACATTTCAATTAAATTTATTTAAATTTAAATAAACCCTTACAAAAATTTCACTTGCAATTTCACGTAAAGTATTTCATGTGTGGATTGTTTCAATTCCATATTTTTCACATGTGAAATGACATGTGAAATTTTCCTAAGGGAAAAGTTAGAATCTTTTGTAAGGTTAGCAAAGTTGCCGTAATCGGTTATTGTTTGAGATATTAGAAAATGGTCAAGTTTTTGTATTTCAACCTGCTTCATTCTTAATTCCTGCTGAGAACCTTAATGAAAAAGGAATGTAAATTGTCTTCGAGTGACAGAGGGTTAATTATATTGGTAATTTAATATAAAATTTCTGCCAGTTCTGAAGTTTTTGAATCACTTTCTATTTATAAACGATAGTTATTAAGGAGGAACTGGTGGATTCAAGAGCAGAAGTAAAATCCTTTGATAAATCCAAGTTAAATCACGTCGAAACCAAAGAGAAGAATCCGTTACCCAACGCAGATTGTAAGAGCCACATTATTGATTTTGATTACCAGATATCTTAGTTTATGTAGACGTATATAAAGACACGTTAAGAAAGACACTATTTAAGAATTAAAAACCAAACGTTTTTCACATGCGGGCTGTATGCACCTTGATGATGGTAAGATGTCGAAAACGTTTGGTTTTTAATTTGTAAATATTGTCTTTTTTAAATTGCCTTTATATGTCTACACTGTTTTCGTTAATGACTGTCGTGTGTCCAAGGCATTAGTCATCGCATCTGTTGATCTTGATGATTAACGCCTGAAAGTTGAATTAAATAAGTTCACATAATGAAAACGTGCGTGGAAATCGTGGAGTACAGTGGAGCACACGAAACAAGAAAAAAGACAATACACTACATTTAGCTTAGTCGCGGATATTGTCATGCAAAGTGGACTGGGCGTGCTGCGAAAAGCCAATTTATGGAGGAGATTGCGACCACCGCGCGTAAGCGACCACTGCAACGCAGATGTTTTGACCTCTTAAACTCCTATAGACGCCCAGTCTAGACAGGGATTGAAACAAACCTCGGCAACGACTCACGTCAGTGTGATCTTACTGCTAGTGTGCAGATCCACTGAAAGTAAAACCAATAGTTGGAATTCTGCCTGCTATACACGTTAGATCGTAAACAGCACGAGCAACCGAATCCATGATGACTTGTCTACGGGGCACAGTTCCTGCTTACGATTCGCTCGCTAATGTATCAATACGTCCTGAAAGCGCTAGAGACTTAATCGTATACATCACAAGGAACAATCTTTCACAACAAACGTATCGTGTAGGTAAGGCCTCAAGGGACCGTTTCTGATAAGCGAGCGCGTTTCCTCGACATGTTGGGAGGTCCCTTACGAGAGCTTGAACTGTAATTCTACCTTCGGCAACTGTTTTTGTCGTCGAGGAAACTGCATAGAATACAACTACAGCAGTCGGTGGTGTAATTACACATTAAAACTAACTGGAAACTAAGTATGACCAGATGTAAACTAAGTATGACCATACGCTTTGATGTCTGTCTGCTCACAAGTTTGACCACCGACATATTCCAATCAACCCAGATCAAATAATCATAATTTGGATCGAAAACGTTGCAACTCTGCATGTTTTGTCTTCTATGATTTTCTGTTGCTGACTTTGAGGATTCGAGAAGATTTTATACCGAAACTCTGTTGCTTCCTGCTATACAAGCTGTGGTAAGCGATTATGCCAGACAAACTGTAAGCGAGAGCTTGCCGTTAGGCTCATCCCAGGTTTAAATACCATAAGTATCCTGGGTCTACCATCTGAGTTCGCTTGGAACAATGGTAGAAAACGTCTGGCTAATTGGGAAGGTTGCGAAATCGAGTCGTATCCGGAGAGTTCAGCTCTTTTCTGAGTTTCAATTGCTTATCACGGCTTTAACGGCAAGGACACGTTGAAGGTTACAAGCTGCAATTTCTCACAGAAATCAACTCATTTAACTGGAGGTCTAATGATACTTCTAAAATTCATTAAGAATTCATGTGGGAAGTACAAAAGAAAATCATAACGGTGTCGGGTCTTTATATGCGATTAAAAACACATGTGCCTTTTTTATTTGAAGAAGTTCATTTTTTTTCGGCTTACAAAAGATAAATTTCCCAACCTTCTTCGCGAATTAACGTATTAGGAGGTTCATTTTAGGAGATATCTCACCTAACGAGTCGCAATCCAGCAAGTCATTGTCGACTGATTTGTCTTAGGATTAAATACCGTAAGTAACCTACCCGTGCTATCCGAGAGCTGGTGCCTTTGAGGGTACAGTGTTCGTTTAGTAGACCAAATGCTGTGGACTTGAGTCCCGTCGGGAGCTCAAATTTGTTGAGTCCTTGGCTTCCACAGCTTGTATAGCAAGAAACAACAAATCCTCAGGAGCCTCAGGTTACTGTTTCTAAACTTAAGAAGGTATCGTACAGTTAGGCTTGAACGTGACTGGTCTGAACTTTTGGAAAAACAGTAAGCTGCCAGTTTTAACTTGTTTGAAAAATATGAACTGTATGAACGTCACTGTTGGGTTTCCGTGAAGTAGCATAAGAGAAATGTAAAATGTTTTACGTGAGTTGGTTTGCTTGAAATCCTTAAGCCAGCCGCACATTTGTGCGAATTAGTCGCAGTCGACTGATTGCAAGAGATTTCTGTTTCGTTACTCAAAAGCCATATACAACAAATCATTATACCAACTCTTCTTTTTTTTTTTTTTTTTTTTCATTCATACTATAGATGCATTTTTTCATGCGATTTCTACTACTCTCTTACTGGCGATTTTAATCATCGCACTGCCATAAATGCGCACACCTTTATGCGATTTTCGTCGCATGCTAAAGGAGCATCATCGCAAGCTCCCGCACACAGTGCAGTTCTTTGCAAAAAGCTGTGATATTTCTTGCATGCAACTGAAATCGCACATAGTAGCCCAAATGTGCGGCGGGCTTACGTGAGAAGAATAATTGGTAAGCTAAGCATAGAAGCTAGTCGTACTATGCAAATTTTACAGTACATCGGCATAGCAACAGATCGAGCTATAAAAAATCGAAAATTATCTACGATATTCAGGTATCGTGGCATGTGCGTGCATTAACGGCAATAGTTGCTGAAACAATGCAAAAACGTAAAACTTTTACGGTCAAGGTAGCTGTTACACAAAACATGACTAGAAATTCTTAAAAAAAAAAAAAAAGTACCGGTGGGTGTATATTTTAAATTCATGTCTGAATGTCGTAATTTCACATTTGCAGTGGATGACCCGTCGCTATGCATGGCCAATTTTTAATTTGAGTGGCGTGACATGTTGCTATACTTAGCTCCACTGCTGGAGAAGAATAATGTTAGTTGTGTCCCGAGAACGGCCTCGGTTAATTCTTAGGTAGTATAAGGTTCGAGTTTCAATCCTCAGTCTTAATTTTCTTCGTTTCTCTCTTTTTTTTTTTTTCCATAGCAATCGCTCAAGAGAAGTCCGCTTCGTAGGTCAACGATATCTTAGGTCTTGGTGGTTTTTCTTTGTAGACTTTGCCATTCATATTAAAGAGAAACATTCAATATTCCGGGGATAAATGTAACACGAAAGGTTGTGTGTAAAATTTGAACTCGTGTTAAGGAATGATTTGTAAATTCTCTCGTAGCTCATTATTCTTTAAGGATATATTAGAGTCATGGGGGAAAAAAACACTCAAAAAAAACACTTCGGAAATTTGTTTCAAACGAATCGTATTGTTCATGTCTTTTGAAGAGTTAAGCAAATTAAAAACGGGTTGAACTTTTTTAATTCGGTAGTTCAGTGTTTTGTGTGAGAGCATTGATGCATCGACAAGTTTATTTTGTTTTTTTTTTAATGAGAAAACTCATCGTTAAAGAAGTGAAGGAACGTCTGGACGTCATTTTGACGCAATTCTTCGTTTGTTCGCTCGCTCGCTCGCTCGTTCATCCATGCATTCATTCTAACTTTATTTTAAACACGGCTCTATTTCACCAAATAATTAAAGAGAGGGGGAAAAAATTAAAAAAATACGTATAGTGTTCTTCCAGTGGTCCGTGTTGATTGTAATAAAGTATCATGATCTTCGCGCTAAGTCGTCCTTGATAGTGACGTCAAGTTGACGTCAAGACGTGTTTCAAATTTTTATCTCTGAGTTTTGCTTATTAAACATGTTGAGCGAAAATTTGCTTGTTCTAACCTTTCAGTATTTAAGCCAGATTTCTACTATGTACTGGCGCAAGTAGTGGTGGAGTGGGGAGCCGCGACCATTGCCCTTTTCTTATATGTGCCCTTTAAGTAACAGCTTTTAGCCCTCATTTCCCAGAGCTACGTAGATCTACTTAACTAGAGATGATCAAAATTGCCCCAACTGCATTGATACTACCATCCATCCTCTATCGTTCGAAATTTCTAGTTGCGCCCCGTATTTGGCGGAATTTTCCGCACTGACGAAATTGTCTCTGTTTTAAGGTGGATTTCCATTTGGTTCAAAATGTTGCACGCACGGCTTTTTCCTTTTGTCTCAAGAGCTCTCTGGTGATACCAAGTAGGAATCTATTCAATTTTTATAATGCCGCACTCATGTGCGTCACATTTTGCACCAATTGGAAATCCATCTTTATGAGTTTTCAAGTGAAACTAATTAGAAAAAGCCAAGAGAAAATTTCGTCCGCGCGGAAAATACCGCGTAGTGGAAACCAATGAGCTTGCAAGTCGAACTAATTACAAAAAACAAAGAGAATTTAGTCTGCGAGGAAAATTACGCCACGTGGATATCGGTTTTAGAATACCGTAAGCGGTACAAGACATGGCACCTTGAAGGCCAATTTCCAGTGGGTGTAAAAAGTCGCGAAGGAGATGTTCTTTTGAGTCGATTGGCCAATAATGACTGATGGTAAATGTCGGGCGGTGAAGTTGACTCCATGTCTATTTTTTCACCATAGAATTGTCACTAGTGTGACTTTTTATACTCACTGGAAGTCGTCGTTATGTTCTTTCTTGTGAGAACTCGTATCGCTTTCAGCTCTGTTGCTTGCGTTATGTACCTGGCACTGGATTCTGTTCGGTGCGATGTCGCGTCAGTTGTTGAAACGCATATCTCAAACTCATCAATAATTCATGAGCAAAACGCAAAGGAAATCAGTACTGAGATGTAGTTTGGATATCTGATCTTAATTAGCATTAAATTTCGACAACTTCAAATCCGATTTTATCTTTAAAGAAGGATTCGTTAGAAATGTAATATACACTCGAAAGTTGTGTTTCATATGATATCCAAACATCTCGAAGTTGGTTATCGCCTCGTTTTTCAACTCACTTCTCGGTGTTTGAATATGTGATGAAACACTCCTTGTGTATGATTTATTACTTCTTGGCAAGACAGGCAATCAGCGCGTAATTTTGCAAAGTTTCATTAATATTGAATTGAAATGGATTAAAAAGCCATGAAAAGGCCCTTGTTTCAAACGTAAATTAATATGTTCTGAAGGTAGATCGTCCTGGTTTGGGTAGTCTGGAGAAAGGCTCTTGGTGACTAAAGTTTCGACGATCTCAGCGGCGGTCATCGGAGTAGAAGGAAGAGTTTTCGAAAAATTTTTAAAACGGGCTGAGACGTAGGTTTACCATCGCCGGGTTTACCATCGTGACTTGAGCATAATTCTAACCTAAATCCTAGCCTTAATCCTTTTCCGAGTTTCCCCTAGAAAGATGATATTCATCTATTTAAGCACATTTTCAAAATTGATGCTATTCATTTTTTCGGGTGAGACTTCGTGTTACAACGTTTGTATTATTGTGGATTCGCAGAGGACACTTGAAATTCTGAGTTGCCAAAATCGTGTTAACGGCCTAAGAAATGATACTTGCATAGGCGCTTGAGGTTGTTACCGGTGAGGGATAAGCGCCATTTCGTTTTACTCTAGTTACTCAAATTTGCTCCAGTTGCAAACGGTGACCAAGTTTTGTTTTGTACTGTAATACTGAACTATTTTTCCCCCGAAAAAAAACTGGCAATTTTTCAGCGCTTTTAAACCCTGTTTACAAGGTTTGAAAGGCGCTCAGCACAGCTAAATTTAGAGAAGTCTGTACCGTTTACACTGAAAATCACCCGTGCTAGACTTAATTGTGCCATGCCCAAAACGTTAACAGTGTTGACAAAGTTTTAGAAAGCTCCACTAAGACCTACATTTTCCTATAACTTGCCAAGTAATGTTGCGCGGTATTTTGAAAAAAGCGTTGTTGGACGTTTAACCACCTAAATCAACCACTTCTCACGCAATAAAATTTTGACGTCACTGAGCTGAGGTAAGTCGTGAATGAGTTCGTCCTGTCTGTAGTCAACTGGTAAATGAAAACAAAAAAAAACAATTGGCCTTCGCTTACCGTCAGTGTCGGAAGTAGGTTGTTGTTAACGCGGCTGGTAGCCAAAAGAGGAGGCTTGTCTGCCGCTTAGCTCCGTTACGAGCTGGTTGTGCGCGTTTACCTAAGCAGAGCGACGACACTTCGTTCCAAAGTCAAATGTTATGTTCATGGTGCTTCAAGTATCAACCCAAAACTTGTGTGACACGTTCTTACGGTAAAAACGTAGGAGGACAAAAGTTGCGCTGAGATTTTTCTCTGTAGACGAAAAGTTGCGGCAAATGTGAGCAAAATATGAAAATGTTTACGTACTTCAATCGACAATCACGAACTGTGCAAAACTAGCAATGAGTTACGATTCTTGGAATTATATTTCAAAAGCTGCAAATAAGTTTATAATTCCTGCAGTTATGATTACAAATCTGATTGAGAGACAATGTACATAGAATTTGACGAGATTCTAACGCCAATTTCGTGCTGCGCATAGTTGACTTCTTAAACCAGAAAAGCAGAACTTCATAACTCAAATTTAAACTCCCACTCCCGTGTCACGCGCGGAAAAAGAAAACGTACCCACGTGGGTCGCTCGAGAGATGTTGGAGGTCGACACGAACATCATGGCGGCATTAGTGAGACGATGTACAAGGGCAAGTATCAGAGGATTAAGTGTTTTTTGCTTGCGATCTCGACCCGCATATCGTGCTTCATTATCACCTTTGTTGGAAAGGAATTTGAAGGCTCAGTGGACGGTTGACTTTGGTCCAAAGTATTTTTGCACGAACACACAATCTGTAGTCGACGGTGCAACTCATATTGAGAGTGGAAACTTTATTGAGCCTAGTGACTCAGAAGGTACTTCGACGACGGAAAGTAAGGATTCTGAATACAGTGGTAGTTCACCCAATGATTTACACCGAATATCTCAACGCCTTGGTTCAGTTAGGAATGAAGAAACACTGATGCAAGCATTTGAAGTTATCAAGAATGCTGAAGGTACATTATAATTAATGGCCCCTTTTGTTGTTTTAAAAAACAAAAGAAGATTCTTAGGTATTCTATGTTGTCTGGTATGCAAATAGAATGACGTCACTTGTGTGAGGAGAAAGTGGCTTAAACATACCCAACATGCCCTTTGTATGAACTGGTCATTGGTACTAAATCTACCTTGCTGGCTGGTTGATCACACCATAGTGTTATAATCAGACAAAGAAACACAAGGGAGATCTTGTACCATGTGACTAGTTCATGTAAAGAGTTGTAGTTGATCCAGTAAACAAACTACAAGTGTGGCATGGTTATGAAATGTGCCATTACATTTTGGTATCACAGTGGTTGTGCATGTGGGTTGACTACCAACATAGCTAACCCATTAAGGTGCAAAGGGCATCCTTCAGAATTTTATTCTGGCTAATGCCAGATTTTGTTCAGGTTGGTAAAATTTTCAGAATTATTAAGTGAAAAGTGTTTGCAGTAATTGATTGAGATAGGGCTCAAAAGGGTTCACCAGCATCTGAAAAGAACCTGCAAGCTGTTTAATGTCATAACCTTTGTATGCAAAACAGGAAAGTAATAAAAACTCATTTATATAGGAGTATGCAATAACCTATGGAAGAAACTTAGAATATCTCCTTTCTTTAAATTACTCTCAAATCATGAAGGAAATGTGCTTACCAAAGAAACCCTAAGAATGAAAGTTGTAAAATGTATTTCCTTAGTCTCTGGCTGTAGGGTTGGTTTACCTTTGGGTCACACTTGCCAGACAAACTTCCCATGCCTTTAGGTCATACCAATGGTACAATGCTTTTACCATTCCTGTACCAGAATTATTCTCAAGGTCTGTAAAAGTTTCTAATGTTTCATGATAATAAACTCCCAAAATGAATTCAAATTCACTTGCAGTCTTAGTTCAAGTTTGAAATCATCAGTTATTTACATGTATATAATGTTTAGTTTATTATACATGTACAGTATTTATGGTCATTAGAATATTTGCCAAAGATTTGCCCAACAGAAATTGCAAACTAAGTCAAAATTTCAGATTATAACATGAAATTCAAACATGATGACAAATTTCTTGGAATCTAATTATATTCCATGCTGCACCCAAACTTGTTTAGTTGAGGTTTATTATGCTTACAAAATATCAGCAAATTTTATTTTAGCATGTTTGTATGCTGCTTTGATGATGATGGTGGGATGGATGTGTGGTGTATTGCCGAGGGATAGAGTGCTGAGTCCAGAGCTGAGGGAAAGAATGGGGATCAAGTCAGTGTCTGATGCTGTAAAACAGAATAGGTTAAGATGGTTGGGACATGTGATGCAGAAGGATAATGATGATTAGGTGAAAAAGATCATGTCGTTTGAGGTG
The DNA here is from genome assembly GCA_030142905.1 of Heliopora coerulea. Taxonomy (NCBI): domain Eukaryota; kingdom Metazoa; phylum Cnidaria; class Anthozoa; order Scleralcyonacea; family Helioporidae; genus Heliopora; species Heliopora coerulea. Next base: position 71,324 of record JASJOG010000103.1, on the reverse strand, counting down.
GAAGGTAAGAGAGCACAGAGAAGGCCAAGGATGACATGGAGCCAGGTGGTGGAAAGGGACATGAGAGAGTACGGGTTCAAAAGGGAAGATGCAAAAGATAGGGAGAGGTGAAGGAGGCTGCTGTGTAGAGCCACTGGCCAACCCCTGCATAAGCAGGGAAAACAGCCATAAAATGACTGTTATTGTTGTTGTTGTTTGTATGCTGCTTTGTTCTATTGTACAGTATATTGAGAAGTGTATGGCCTTAATTTGAAATGTAAATTTTTCTAATTTGTACTAATTATCTTGTTTTATATACTGGCAGTTCTCTTTTACTGCACACTTGTTCTATCTTCAAAGTGTATCTTCTTTAATTTTTAATTCAGAATGTGATGTACCACCACTGCTAGTTTACCAACTGATCAGAAATTGTGGATCCCAACTGTTTACTTGCATGCCACAGAAACGAACCGAATTAGTTAAAACATTTTGGAAAGGTTTAAAAGAGAAAGGTATGTCTTAAGAAAAAAACAATGTGATCACTTGAAGATATAAAATCATTTCATTAAGCCACCAATAACATACATCCCAGCATTTCCTACAGGCTATATCAAAGTAGGGGCCCACCATGCCTTCCTTTGAGAAAGCTTGTGTACCTTTATGCATTAAATCAGTTATAGTTAGCTCTTACTAGACCACTGTGTTTGGCTAACTACTGTACTTGGCAATGATCCTGAACAGTATTTTTGTATGTATCTGGGGTCCATTAAACCCTAGCAATGGAGATTTCTCATTGCAGTATTTTGGCTGGGGAATTCTGCAGTCTCACCATAATACAAATGATTACCATAGTTAAATGGAAATCAGTTTGCTTTTCCACAATCTACTGTATAAGCTAGAGTAGGAATTATGGAGTCAAAACAACTTTGCAAAAAAGTTGGCATACAAATTGACCCAAGTGGCAGCTTAGACTATTTTTTTGTGTTGTTTTACTGACCCCATTACTTTATTATAAGCAGTGTTTTAGTTTCTGTAGTGTTACTAAAAGATTATTTATGCCTACAGTACAAACCAGTTCATTTCTAAGATTACTTAGTGCAAGTTTGTGCATGCAATGGAAGCTTTTTACTGTGCTTTTCAGTTGAGTTTGGCTATGGTTTTGTCATCAAGTTTTCAGTTCAAAAAATTGGAAACGTCTTTGCAACTCATTTCTAATTTGTCAAATCTGCCTACCAGGTCAGCTTGTCAGTTCGCCTCAGTCACAGACCACCTTATAAGAATGAATGAGAAAAAGACACAAAAGATTTAAAATGATAGCATTTTTTTGGGTTTTTTTCTTTTAATTTTTGGGCTTTGCATTTTTCCATTTTCACATGAAATATGCTTTACAAAAGACTACAAATGCTTTGTAAATTGCAAAGTGTGAGCCACTAATTTGTACTCTGTAAGCCAGAAACATCAGTTACTACAATTTTGTTTGATGATGGTTTACTGATTTTCTGGTGTATGATTTTTCATGGAAGTCACATGAAATCAAATGTGTATCATTCTTTTCAAGTCATTTCAGCTGAAGCCTAGAAATGGCCATATGACATGTTTAAGTTTGCTCTTGACCTTTGACAGCTAAGAAAAATCTTTATGGAGTACTGCAAAACTTTGTCAATGGTGATGGAAAGAATTGAATTATTTTGGAAAAACTGGCCAATTGGTTCTAATTGTTTTGTAGATGGAAAATGTTTTTAGTTTAATAACTGGCTGCCAGATACCCTTCCTTACAAAAAGTAAAACAACCAATATTGTACTATGTGCAGTATTGGCTGTTTCATGTTTGACCCTTCCCAGTCTGAGACATTTCACCTTAATGAGTAAAATCATCTGGAATTGGCCAGAAAAAAGTGCAGAAGGTCATCTGGTAATCACTGATAGTGTGTTATTGTGGTTGAACTATTGTACCACCTAATGCTACATTGAGTATTACCTGGTGGTATGCTTTCATTTATTGTGTTAATTTTATTTCTAGGTATCCAGTTTGATGTCAGCCATTACAATGTTTTATTATCTGTCTATCTGCAAAATCATCATACCTTTAGCCCCCTGGAAATCTTGGAGGAAATGAAGAAAAATAATGTTGAACCAAACCAAGTATGTCTTAAAAGCAAATTATCATTTCCTTTAGCTCTGTGAGGTCTTGATGATTGCCTGAGATTTAATGAGATGGACAAACCAAGTGGAAATCGTAATCTAAGTATGAACATCAAAGCCCAGCAAAAGACTTGTAGAAAAGGCATAATTGGGAAAAATGTTTATTGAGATCTAATGTTTTGTTGCATTTAACACAACATCATCAGAGAATGAAATAACATGTAACAAAGACTAATGATAAGGTTATTGTTACATGTTAATTAGCCTAATATGGTGTTTAAGAGGAAGTGGGAGGTAAAGAAGTCAGAGGTGATGAGGAGAGATAAAGATGTCAAAAGAGAGAATTATATTAATTCTAATATCAGTTCTATTCCACTTTCTCTCTTTTGACATCTTTACCTCTCCTCATCACCTCTGACTTCTTTTACCTCCCACTTCCTCTCAAATGCCATATTATGCTAATTAACCTGTAATTTTATTAGTAATTTTCATTATTTCATTATCAATAATTTTCATCAATAATCAGTAACAGTAATTTTATCATTAGTCTTTGTCACATGTTATTTCATTTTCTGATGATGTTGTGTTAGTTGCAACGAAATGTTAGATCTCAATAAACATTTTTCCTGATTATGCCTCTCCTATGAGCCTGAGATTGTTTTTTTTTTATTTATTAATTTACTTCTAAATTTTTGAACTAGAGAGAAATTCTGCACACCAAACAGATATGGTCAATAGTGCATGGATTTATACAGCCCATTTAAACAATAGAAATATATTATGTATTATGTTATGTATGTTATAGATAGATAACTTTATTTCATCTCGGGTTAATGAAGCTTCTTAGGCCTCTAGCAAATACTTGCTAATGTGCCGAGAATATTGAATTATTTACAAATAAAAATACATACTTTATAACCAACTAACAGTATATAAAACTTCAAATTAATAATAATAATAACCCTATATACAACTTCACTAATTGAAATTAAAATAAATGAATAAATAAATAAATATAAAAAAAAAAATAAAAAAATTAAAAAAAATACTTCATGTGATTATAAAATTTCTAACTGCTCTCTTAAAATCTTTCAATTGAACAATGTTTCTTAAATCATCAGGCAAGGCATTCCACTCCTTACATGCCACATAGACTGTTGATTTAAGTCCATAACGTGTGGTATTAACACGAGGCAACACTAACATGTTAGTACCTCTTAAATTCTTAATATTTTCCCTCGAAAATATGTTATGTTACATTATGTTATGTTATGTTGTTATTATGCTATGTCATGTTATGTTATGTTATGGTATGGTATACAGGTAGTATGTTATATTACATTACATGTATTTGAAATGAACTGACTTATTTAAACAAGTATGACTTAAATAAGAGTAAGACATGAACAGTTAGCTTGTGTCCAACAATGCCATTATTTGTTTTACCACCTCATTACATGTAGATTTATGACATACATGTTTGCATGCCCAATTGTGTTTACATCTTGGGTAACAAGTGAACAATTTTTGAACAACTTCATATCAGCATTTTTGCTGCTAAAGCAAGGGAAATTGGCAACTAGTCCACAAGCTACACCTGTATTTGGGTATTAGTTTGTGATCTGTTGGTAAGTGTATGGAAACCATGTTAATGTTCCTGTATATTTGCAGACAAGTCACTAAAAATTTTGAGATAAGCAGTGACCTGTTTGTGAGTATTGAAATTTGCATTACCAGTATCTTTGCTGACTGTAGTTTGGTAGTAGCTGTAAGAGGTACTAAATTTCTCAAGTGGTTTATGTTTCTTTTTTTAAGACAACCTTGGTTTTGTTTATACAAGCATTCTCTGAGATAGGAGACATGGTTGGATCTCTGTAAGTTGTAGATTGTCTGAGAACACAGTGACAAATCAGTACAGTATGTGTTAGAGCAGTTAATGTTTTTTTTCTGAAGAACTTCTAGCTACAAAAACAGGTCAAAGTACGAATCGTTTGTCCATTCAAAGTAAACGTTGACGTGGAATTTGTCGGCTAAAGTGCACGTTATTTTTTCTCTTTTTTTTTCATGTTTCATGCTTTTAAAGGCTTCAACACCGAAATTTATTGGGATGTTTGTTAAACTGTAACTTGATATTTAGTTTAAGTTTTCATGAATATCCATTACTATTCACCTTTGCATTTAATTTAGTAAATATTTGTTAACTGCTGCAATGTAAATATGAAATATTTATGATATATTTTGGTTGTAGGGAGGTGTTAGGAATGATGAAGACTTTAGAAATCCCAGTGACTGAACAAGTTTATGCATCACTCATTACAGGCTACAGTCGAAGCGGGTAAATGCACAAAAGAAATATTGTTAGAAGTTGTTTTCTGTCTTATAGGTGATTGCTTACAAGAAAATGTGCAGTGAGGAGGCTTAGTTAAGATAATACTTGTTAGTGTGGGGCTCAGATGAGAGATATTAAATATGGTACCTTTTTTTCAACCGGTGCCAGATGCATAAATGCTTGACTTTTTAAACTAATCTGTTTAAAAATAGAAAATATTTTCCATGTTACCATGGCGTTTTATGAAATAAAACGCAGGCTTGGACTGGCCATCGTGCCATTGTGCTATGACAAGATGGCACAATAGCCTGTCCGAGCTTGATAAAGAGTAAAAAGTTCCAAGTTTGGTAACTGCCGTGACTGTTCGCAAAGGATTCTAACGTTTCAATCAAAGGCCCTTCATCAGAGAAACGTTTCTAACAAGGTTCTTTCTCTGACGAAGGACCTTTGCTCGAAACGTTAAAATTCTTTGCGATCAAGTCACGGCAGTTACCAACCGTTGAACTTTTTACGTTATTTAACACTGTCGGTACAATATTCTTTTTTTATGATAAAATGTACCTAACACGCTTCAAATTTAAAATAGATTCCGAAAAATGACATTCCTAGCTTGTAATTCAAGTAAAAAAGAATGGACAAAAAGAAACGCGGTGGGAGAAGGATATATTTTGGGATCTAATTTATTTCCTATTTCATCAAACTGGGAATGTAAGAGAACGTGAAATAACTATGGAAACAAGAACCTATAGGATAAAAGTATAACTTTATAGAAATAAATGCTAGTGTTTTATATTTATTTTATTTATAAAAATTATCTGTAGTTAGTACATCATAGAAATAGTTCTGATTTATTTCAGCAACCAAATATTAGTTCTCTGTACTTTTTTAACATTTCAGAGACATGGAGAGTGCGTTGGGTATGGTAGATACAATGAAGTAAGTGATATTTTATACAGACGGTAAGGTTCTGTGGGGAGTCATTGCCAGACGCTTAAAGAGTCGGTAGGTGGGATACTGTACATGTATACAGCCAGGAATGGCATTCCAACCCCTGAATGGCGTAGTAAATTGGGAGGAAATTCTGGGCCCTCACTAATATATTTTCCGGAACTCTGAGGTTGTGTAAGGTTGCCTTGCTGTAGTACACTGAGACACAAAGATTGTCTGTAGCCCGAATTATGAGCTTTTACGTGGATTTGACATTTCTTATTTCCAGCTTAGATTATTTCGCTAAAAGCCAGCAAAACAGCTGATTTAGAGGACTCGAAACAAGCGTTGTATTTTCTGATTTGCAAAACGCCAGTGGCTTTTCCCATCATAGGGAATTTACGGCTTACACAATGCAACTGAGAATGAAGGCGTAAAGAGAGAAGTGTCAATGAACGGCTTGTGACTGGCTTCGTGATTTTGTTTACAGAATAGTTCGTGAAACGACAAGTAGTCATCAGTAAATGTTTAAGTTACTGCTCAGACGTCTTTCTTTGGCGAGTAAAAATGCACAGCGTTAGCCAGAGCAAAATGATGAAAGACCTATGCGGACAGCTGAAGAGTTATAAAATGTTGACAGATGAGCAAATGTGTATTATTGGTCCATTTATTGACTTGCTGTAGCAGTTTACAATTTGTACATGTACAGTATGCGTTTGTAGTTTTAGAACGTGTCTGCATAATTGACATTTGACATCTTTTACAGGGAGAATGGCTTAGAACCAAACATAGACACGTACATGGCTTTGCTAACTGCATACAGTGAAGTCGGGGATCTTGGAAATATAAAGAAGGTTAGTCGTTAGATTGTCGACTGAGCAGAAGTTTTTTACGTGCTTACATGTAAGTGAAATGTCGGTGCACCAAACTGCACGCAGACACAGTAGTCCACCCCAAAAGTTTAGTTCCGAGGGGGGCACATTTCAAGCGTTTCGATTGAGCTTGCTCCCTTAGCCATGCTGTAATTTTGACAGTTTTTCTTGTTTGCCTAGTTAACCATTGCTCCAATTCGGTATTTCAGCTTTTTTCTTTCCAACTTTCACCCTTTTCGCACCAGTCTTCACTTCTGTACGTCATGTACAGAGTGGTGTCGTTTATTATACAAGCACAGAGATTTCCGCACGATAAATATCGCGAATAAATGTCATACACTAGAAATTGAAAGCCTGTGATTTGCTGTATGGCTTTTTTTTTTTCTCGCCGGTCATACAATTTTCGTCACTAGTGAAAAAAGATTGTATCAACGTTCACATTGGCTAACGTTTTTTCGCGCCAAAACATTGCCTTGGGTAAACTGGCTTTCAAGCCGAGGATTTTAATGTTTCGACAACTATAAATTATCAAAGAACAGTATGAGGAAACTATAATGAAAAAGAACTATATAATGAATAATTCTCGTATGACCAAACGTAAGAGACAAGTTTATATTAGAAACAAGGCACAATTCTAACGCAAAAAGCCTGTTCGTGAAACAATAAGGTAACATTAGTGTCGTTATTTAAGTGACCGCGTTCGGTGTTCTCCAGTACCAATTTATGTTTGTGGGATAAGAAGGTTAAAACTATTATGCTACTTCGTTCAAAATTTGGAGGGCTTCACTACTAGGGAGCCATGGTCCCTTAGGCTTCTTCTTATGTCGTCTGTTGGAAGTTCCCTTTGTAGAATTGTCATGGTAAACTCTCAGATGGATAGTGCTCAATGGCATGGTTTGTTGCTTTACTTTTCTTATAAATATATAGCATCTATCTGCCGTCTCCTATGGCGAACTGTGCTTGCCGGTGATCTGATTTATATCTTCATTGCAAATTTCATGTCACAAGTTCCAGATTTAACTATGCTGAATCAATTTTGAGTCAAAAATTGAAAGACTGAAATAAAATAAAAAAGCAAGACGAACGTTATTCCTGCATGTGTTAACGAAGAACCATGAGCGTGTCATGATTTTTGTTTTTCATAACTGGTGAATTTCTTTTGTTTCTGAAGGTGCTCGGTGAGTTTACAGCGAAGAAAGGTATGTGCCCAGTCAGTGTCTTTATGGCTGTCGTGGAAGCTTTAGCGAGAACGGAGCATTACTCTGTGATACCAGAGGTAAGCAATGGTTCGGTATATATGATACAATACAATACTTTATTTAACGTAGTCAATACACTTAGCGAAAACGCTATTTCCTAGGTATGCCACAAATTAAAATTGTTGAAAAGGTAGGCGCCATCTTGTTTCAGAGCCTTCGCTGTTATAATCAGTATCACCTTTATGTGATTGTTGAGATTTGTGACGTAATTTTCTGGCCAATCACCACGCGGGATTTTCGATAATCTCCTGTGTAATTAATACTAAAAATGTACAAATGTAAGTCATTAAATTGGATATTTCAGCCATATCCTTACTAAAGTTCTACAGTGTACACTACAGATCCTGTACATCGGCCAGTAAATTTTTAAATTTATGATGAAGACCTCCCCTAAACTGTAAAAGAAAGACAATTACAACAAGAAGAACACAACAGTAGAAACATTGCTCCTTTCCTTGATGCCTCTCCAGTCTCCAATGTTTTGTGAGCGAGGTTATTCTCAAGCTGATAAAATCAGAAACGTTATCTTCACTCCTAACGGCTATTGAACCCTGGAACTCCGATTACCGGTGAGATACTCCTTTGAACTTCGCGAATTCAAATGATCGCCGAAGGTCTCAAATGTAAACTGGTTGACCACTTAATGAAACAAATCTGTCCACGTAACGGTCCATTTACAAGATATGATTGTCGCATGCGACTGTTCATCCTGGGGTATGTAATGTAATCTCAAGGGCATAGTTCATGCTTTCGATTCGCTCACTAAAGTAGAAACACGTTCGTAAGGCTCCATTGAGTTAATCGGATACATCAGAGCGAACAATCGTATACAACGCTTGAATCGTAAATTTTCGGCACGGTATTGCTTTTTTTCTTTACTGTGTTATCTTGAGATTGCACTGCCCGTAGCCCATTGCAGTTGAGAAAATTTCACATGTAAATTATTAGGCCTTCAATTGTTTAAAATTTGCGCGATTTCCATTTAGATCATAAGAGAAATGAACACAAACCAGTCTGTTTTTAACAGCGGTAAGTTTTGGTAGAAATATAGGGTCCTATTGCAAGGATGTGGTTGATGGAATAGGAGGCACTGGGGGATATTCGGCTGATTTTACGATATAAAGCGTAATTTGTGAGTGTAAATGTTGTTAAACTCGTCTTGTTAAACTCATAGGTCGAAAGAAGACCCAAAGATAAAATGGCCATGTTTCGACTTCGATTCAAAAAAGGTGGTGATTTTGAGAAAAAGTCGAGATATTATCATTTCATTTTTTGAGATGTTGTCATTTCAGAGTTGGCAAATACTGGACAGTTAAATTGTATAGCAGAGATTTGAGTAAACAACAAGACTTGAGAATAATTGCGATTATATTTTGACTTTATTAAAAAGTCATTTTTGAATTGAACCGAATAACACAAGCGACGTCATTCTTGTAATCCATGAAGATAGAGTTTGCTTACAAGTGTAATTCAGCTCAATTTGAAAATGACTTTGCAACCCCTGTGACTTTAAACTTTCCTTCTGGGACAACGTTCAGGATAATCTTCGAACTCCGCTATCGCTTCATTATGCTTAACCTCAAGGGTAATTTTCTGTTGTGACTTACGAGTGAAAATGTTTCCATGTGAATACGTGCTATAGAATAATAAACATTCTCAGAATCACATCTTGTAAATCCTAATATTTGAGTGATAAAACAAGACAAAAACAGTCACGGTAATATCTTCACTCCATTCCAATGTGACTGTCTGCCTCCCTGTTTTTTATAATTAGCGCCTTTGGAGGCACGACATGTTAGAGACGGAGGATCATTTCTGATATTTTGCTGTAAAGTCTGTTAGGGCGTTAGATTCTTTTTCGGAAATCAAATTTTATTTCAAACAAGGCATTGAAATGTACTTCAATGTTGAGCTCCGATCCTTATGGCAAATCAACCTGTCTTAACACGAACATTTCCTTCGCTACTGACTTCGTGTCTATCATATTTTAGTTAATGACATCATTATGTGTAACTAATCTTATATAGTCTATTAGTTAACCGAAAAATCTCGTCATCCTCATGAAGAGCGAGATAAACGACGACTTCCCAAGACGTTCTATTTCTCCTGGAGAGCTTAATAGTGAGGGGAGGCTTATTTTCTCCTTTTTCAAAGGATAGCTTAAAAGAGAGAGAAGGGCTTGATAGAGAAATTGTAGAAACGAGATTTTTTTTTTATTCTCATGTAGAGCTGATAAATGTATTGAAGAACTTGATATCACGAGGTCTTCATCAGAACGCACTGGAGTTACTCAAGGTTATTCCAAGAAATCACATGGTAAATAGCGAACGACTCTCTGTACCCGAGGTGGAGTTTATGAGGCAACTTGTGTTGTCAATCCAGGTAGGGTATTTGTATGATGCTTTTCGTAAAATATGAGCGAATCGGTTCAATTCTTAAATGCCGTATTCCTTTGCGTTTAGGATCACAAGACACTGATCTCAATGCTGAAGAAGGTGGATGATTCAAAGATTTTGAAAAACCCTTATGAACTTTCGTTGAACTTTAGCTTTGGAAAACATGATCGAGGTACTGTATTAAATCAAAGAGGTCATAAACATAACAAGCGGCATTGCTACTGAAATTTAATAATCATTCGATTGTTTCCATTGCCTATTCAATTGAAGTCAGATGGAGGCTAATATCGAGCCAACGCCCCAGTGTTTGTCCCCGCAAATTTACCAACATGGCAGCCCTCAATGGGTTACTTGTTGCCGGCTGAAATTAATGGCTAACGCCTTATCTTGTTAAATGACAACAGTTTAATGGTAACTTTCTTGGGAGGTTGGGTCCCCTTGACTGGTAAAATCGTCTGGCGATAGCCAGATTAAACAAGATTCGTACGGGTCCTGTAGTTTTCTTGTTTCAAAATTAAGTAAGGTAAAGGCAAAGTACCTTTATTTATACTGGATAATTCTATCAGCCACCTGAGCTGTTCTCCTTAGAGGTCCAGTAAGGGCCAACCCTCATGGCTCCAGTGCTACTACTGAAGGAAACCGGAGTACCCGGAGAAAACCTGCGATGCTTGGTAGAGACAAACTGGACAACACTCTTCTCACATGTGACCAAAGTAATGTTAATCAGTCATCTAGTCACAGTAGTGAGAGGCACCTGCACTACCACTTTGCCACCAGAACTCCAGTATTCAGTAGTCCTTAAATTTTATGTTGACCAGAAGTTCTTAAATTTTATTTGCCTACTGCCATTCAATAAAGCTGGTATTAATTTTAAATAGGTATGGGTCATTTTGCATCGTGTTTTTGTGAATCATTCATCTTTATTTAAATGAAATCAGAGATAGTCTAGTCGTTATCATGACTCCTGGCGTAGTTATGGCTATGTATTCATATATTATGTATTTTCCTGGTTTTGGGGAAATTGGGTGCCATATGCCTTGGGTCCTTAAAAATGGTTTAAATGTACCACAAAAAGACCTTAAAAGTGCTAAGGATTATTCTTATATGTATAGGGGAAGAACCCTGCTTAAACAATGGGAGACTAATGCCGCCGGAAAAGAGTTGGGTTTGTCACGGGGTAAACAGCTCAAACTAAGCTCGTTTCAAATACCACTCTAACGGTGTAGTTTGGTTTTTACTTTTTCGGTTTCTTTTTTTTATGTCTTTCATTCTTTTTGTACCTTTTTCTATATCTGCCAGGTTTATCTTTGGCGATAATAGACGTCATGTCGAAAAAAGTAAGTTACACACTGCGCATGTAGGTATCAAACTTGTTTTGTTTTCACTTTTTTTTGACAAGAATAAATTAGACATGACCTAGAACCTTGTAAAGTTTCCGGTCGCCCACCTCCACTAATTAGAAAAAGTATTTGAAAGCAATGATATTTTGTTGATTCTTTAATGAACAAGGAACTGTTCAACAAACAAACCAACAAACGAACGATCGAACGAACGAACCAACCAACCAACGATCGAACGAACGAATGAACGAACGAACTAATAAACAAACGAACGAACGATCGAACAAAAGAAAGGACGGACGAGCGAACGAACAAACAAACAAAGGTGTCATACCTGGTGAAATCTTGGGAGTCCTGAAATTTGTGAAAGCAGTTCTGATACAGCGTTTCCCTCAGGATTTAAAAAGGGTATCCTACCTAACATAAACAAAAGGGTATTTAACACTTTTCCAAATCAATGAGACTTTTTTCAAATCAGTCCAACATGTAAAAAGTATGAAGCAGTGTTGTTGAGAATCTTTGACTAGCCGTTGGTTGGGCACAACGGCCTGATAGGACTTTACTGTTATTTAAGACATAACAGTACACAAGCATTCTCTAGGGTGGACATGGCCTTTCTCTAAATTTGCCTGGGAGAACGCTGTGTTTATACATTCGTTGGTGTAGTGACCGTGTGAAAAAAAGCTCTGGAAAAAAATGGCCAGCCTTGAAAACATGTTGATACTATGTAAACTAGATTTCTATTTCGTATCCTAATGTTCTGTGACAGTGTGGAAACAAATACGAAAACGGACTTGCACTATGTTTGCCAGATCCGTTGAACAATGTTTTGCTGCAGTCATTATGTCCTCTGTTGTCCGCAATGCTGTTTAGCCTTGGTAACAAAGTAGTCAAGCAAGTTCAACCGTCAGTGTAACGACGTGTGAACGAGGTCGACCACTGTGTTTTCAGTAGTGAACATAGAATAGATATTCTATCCATTTATCTTCCCTCCTTTTTCCAACGACCGTGTATGACCGTTAAGGGTTCATCATTGCTGAGCAATGCTGTCGAAGCAATGATGAGCAAGAAAATTGTTGATCAGTGTTGTTCATTTATGGGAACGATGTCTCAATATTTCAGCCTACAACGTCGTTAGAACTTGTGAGATTTTTATGTGTGTACTTCAGTTATTATAATTTTTCTTTTTAGGGATTACCTATTAGACCTCACTATTTTTACCCAATGATGGTAGATTGCGTCAGGAATAATGATGGCAAAGGTATGTAATACTTGCAAACTATTCATCATTATCAGTGGAGTTCGATTTTAAGCAATAACCTTTTTCAAGGTAATTTTGAGTGAAAACCTCATTTTCAATGCTTCCTTTCCTATAGAAACAATGAAAATGATTACCTGCTTTCAAAATGATGAAATTACTAAAAACAAAATACCCTAAGACGAGTTTATAAAAATGCAAAAAGTAAAAAACGAAATTTAAGTCAGATCAAAGTGACATTCCCTGAATGAAAATGAATTTAGACAAATACTTTCTATACCATCGTTATAAGTGAGTCCGTCATATGTCATATGTAGTTAAGATACATTAGATTGAACTATACAAAAAGCTGGGAGCATTCAAGAAAACCCTTTACTGATCGAATGGGAGGTCTACACTTGAAAGTTGTCATATCGGTAGTTTTTAAGCAAAAATATTGGGAATTGGAAAAGGATAGTCACTCTAGGATATGACTAGTAATGCTATTTTATCTTATAATTGGTGCCTTTTCTCCAACTGAAATTCAAATTTTTAATGTACAGGAGCCATTGAAACGCTTTCGTTCATACGGCAGAGGAAACTACGGCTGGACAACAACCTGTAAGGCTTTAACACTTAGTTAAAAATTAAGACTTAAACGAATATCTGTTGTTTATCCATGTACACTGTCTTCCGTCCTACTATACTGTACTAATTCTCCGTGACCAAATAACTGTCTTGACTGACCAAATTGTTATGACATTGTACGTTTTTTAATTCGTTAGTGTTCTACTTGTAATTGATGCAGGTTCTGGGTTAGTAGCTGATCGTTATCGTAACTGACATAAGCTGACGGATAGACGGACGGACGGACGGACGGGAAGAAATAGCACAACGACAAACGGGTGGACAGACAGCAAGGCAGTAAGGTAGACAGACGCAGAAAAATAGATAGACGAACAGGCACATAGAGACGGGACAACAGACATGTATAGACAAATGGGTTGGTGACAGACATACAGACGGACATACATACAAACAGACGGACAGACAGACAGTCAGAGAGAAAGACAGAGAGAAAGACAGACAGAAAGAAAAACGGGCACACAGACGGACAGACGATTAGGCGAATGGAAAGATATACAGGTGGATGAATCGATAAACTGAACTAGATTTGCTTTCCAAACGTCAAGTTTGTTCAAATATTTATTTTAGAATCCACTATGCAAAGAAAGTACTGAAATGGGAAAATAAGAATCCTCGTGATTTGATTAGATCATTGCAGGTTGGAATTAATATTTGATCTAAAATAATTGGTGTTTTTTTGAACTATAATCATTTTATACGAGAAAAGTGAAGTACTTGTTGTCGTTTCTAGAGTCTTGGGGAAGACTCGCTCTCCTACGAGAGCAAGGTTACAGCATTACACCTTTTCACCGATCGACTGGCGCTGGATGACATCAAAAAGCTAAGTACGTATGATGTTAGTGATCTTCATAAAGTAAAATGAGACAAAAGTAATGTGATCGGCTGGGTAGATAACTGGAAAACCATTGATGTGACACCTTAACTGTACTGGCATTTTCGCAGGTTTGAATGCGTTATATACATCACAAGAAAAGGAGTCAAAAAATACACCGGACAGGTTGAAGCCAGTTGCAAACCAAATGAAACATTTTACCTACATCACTGATTACAGTTTACGAAAGCGGATAATGGCAAAGTGGCACGCTAAGCGTTTGCTCAGGCAGTAAAGCTGCAGTTCTTGGCTTCATCTGCGATTTATAGATAATATTTTGGAGCGTTGTTGCGTAGCGGTTGTGAAGTTATAATTTCCCAAATCAGAGAGCTTGCAAAATACTAGACTGATACCCTCCCGTTTTGTCCTTTTAACTCCTAGCGGTTACTTACATATTCTACAGCATTTACATGTAAGGCCAGGACGCACATTTCAGCGTTGCAAACAGTATTCGAGCAGTTATTAAATAGAATCAACGAAGCTGAAATTTTAAAGGGCTGTTTACACGAGCAATTTTGTGCCTTGTGATTGAAATCGTGCACTATGTGTATAACTGACGAGAGTGTCAAGGACAAACTACAGCGAATCATAAGCGGATGCCTTGCTTCATAGACTGTCACGAGTTTATTACATACACCAGGATGACAATCGCCGCGAGCAAAATCATACGTGTAAACTGCCCTTAAGGAAGCGAGCAATGTAAGGATTAGAGTTAGAGTAAACAATAACCTTAATTTTTATTCATTTTCTTGCCCATCCTCTGTCCTTGTACGAATTCATCAGTTAATTCTGCCATTTGAATTTGTTTTCGATATCGAAGTTGAATCATCGAGTGGGAGTGTTGTGGAGGAAGAAGCGCTTATTCCGTGTCTTGAGCTGCTCATCAAAAGGTAAGCATGCCTGGAACTACAGATGAGGCCTGCATTGCATCAGCCATTTGAAATTAAACGCCGTCTGTAACTGTTAGGAGTAAAGAGAATAATTTGTTTAGAGGTCGTGTTCCAAACAGCTGTTTACAGAGTGATATTGCTTTGTAGGGACGAAAGAACAGAAGATGCTGTTGAGGTGAGTGATTTGCTCGGTGATGAAATGCACTGATAGATAAGCGGTGGATGTTCGCTAAATCATCGATGGATAAAGATGTGAGAGACTGGGGGAGAAAAAGAATCAATAAGTGAGTTGATGAGGGGACGGGTGGGTGGTTGAGAGAATGGGTGAATGCGGGGATAGTTGGATGTGTGGATGGGTGGCACGTGTTTGGTATTAATGGAACTGTCGACTAAATCGCTATTTAGAATATACAGTAGAACCCCACTAACTCGAACTAAATTTTTACATTTTGAGTAATAAAAAACAAAAAGCAAATAACACTCTTGTTTCTGCACAAGTATCTTGATTAGTTGTACGCTGGTAATACTGGTATACAATTATTACAATTTAGTATAATTACACGGCTGGCTGTGGAAAATCCCGCGTGGTGATTGGCCAGAAAATTACGTCGTAAATCTCGATAATCACCTACAGGTGAATGTAACAGTGAGGGCTCAGAAACAAGATGGCGGTTACCTTTGTAAATGTTACCGAGGAGATTTCAAAAGTGCTAGTTCGCTACTTTCTTTCAAATAATCACCTGTGTAATTTTACTAAAACAATTAGTCGTCTCAGGTTCGGGGAATATTATTCAGTTGAGGGAAGCATGTAACAATTTTCACTTCGCCTTTGGCAAATAATTGGTAAAATAAGGAACGGGTGCGTTAGACGGGGCTGAGGGGAAAAGGGGCGCCTTCAACAGAATTTGCCCCTAGTAGATTACCACCTCGATATGGCTCTGGTGTTAATAATGGCTAAGTGAGTTTCTTTGTAGTCTTAGGATGAATATTAAGGCCCAGCTCAAGATTCTAATATGAATAGCCATGACGGTATGAATTAGGACAAATAACAAAACATGTAAGTTTATAAAAGCTTTACTGACGTTTCGTTGCTGACGCGCAACATTTTCAAAGTGAAATACGTGATGGATAAGCTAAGGATATTAAAATAATATTTAAAAGGTGCTGAAAAATGATTAGTAAATTGTAAATATTATTTTAATATCCTTACCTTATCCATCATGTATTTCACTTTGAAAATGTTGCGCGTCAGCAACGAAATGTCAGTAAAGCTTTTATAAACTAATATGTTTTGTTATTTGTCCTGATTCATCCCGTCATGGCTATTCATATTAGAATCTTGAACTGGGCCTTAATATTCATCCTAAGACTACGATTTCCGCCTGGTAAATCTCTGGTCAATATTTTAACGGAGTTTCTTTGTATTAGAAATTTAGTATTGCCAAAGTAAGGTTCAAAATTACTCCCATTTTGTTTCAGGCTATTCTGTTTGCTGAGAAAAATGGTCTTGACGTTCGTAAGTAACTTTAAATGTTTAAACGACTAGTGTAAATAAAGAAATTAAAAATTTAGTAATCTCCTGTAACTGATATATTTTTGTGCCTTTTAGAAAATTGTGTTCTCACACTTGTAAACCGAATTTCGAGAACGCGGCGTTCCTCTCGTAAACTAGTCGGTTTCATGGAAATACTTTTTGAGAAGGTGAGTACTGCAGTTATGTACACATTGAGGAGGAAACAAAAAAAAATACTGCATTGGGTTTTCCTCTTTCAAAAGCTCTTGCACCGCTTCCAAAATCGTTTAGCTCGGAGCTGATAAACTGACGCCCTACTTATTAGCTCGACACAAAAACTTTTTAGTCTCCCAGAGGGTCAAAACATTACCATGAGCGAAAATCTTGTTGTCGTATACGATCGTCGTATACGATTGGTCGTCCTGAAGTATGTAACGTAACGATCGTAGATGACAATTGTGCTGGGGAAATGGGTTCTGAGATAGATTTTGGTATCCAAATCATTTGATATGCAAATTGAGTAGTTCTTAAACTAAGAAGATCAAAATTGGCTCTGGAACAACTATTATCACGTATTGGGTGTTTTGTTTCCCGTGAAACGTTGCTTATCGTTTATCATGCTTTAGGGCAACCTCATTTTGATTATTATTGCAGTAATGTGTGGGGGAAATAGAAACAAAGGCCTTTTTTCAGAAACTCCAAATTCTTCGAAATCTCGCTGCGCGTATCGTTGCTATTTCAAATTGTGACCCCGGCACAGACGAGCTCTTTCGATTATTAAATTGGAAGAAGTTACAGTAGATCGCCAATGTAAAATTTCCATATCCGTCTTAACTCTTTTCGGTGCCTACCCGACAGTCTAGGGAAGAAGGAAAGAAGTCTAGGACCAGAGAGATTTAATGTACAAAACCTTGATACGTGAAACGCCGCAATATTTGAGTTCGAAATTTATTCCTCGTTTTTTTTGTAATTTCACATTTATTTATTTATTTATTTGTTTGTTTGTTTATTTATTTATTTAAACTTATTTTAAAACGGTGACCATTCAGCGCGCGTAGGCTGCTGCTTTTCATGGGGCCGTTTCACACATGCTAAAACTAATTCGTACATAAATACGTTAGAATTAATAATATAAAAACTTATAAACATATATATACATATATATATATATATATATATATATATATACACACATTTGTATTCTTATTTACACCTTGGATCACTAGTATGTGTAATTATATGTTACCCAAGAGAATTGTTTTAAATTTTTCTCGAAATTTTTCTGGTAGTTCATTATGCCTAATTTTATGGATAAATATTGTCTTACTATGTTTCCTTCGTTTGTCTAAAGGTTGCCAACCAAGCTCATTTAAAATTTCACTCGACCTTATGTCATATTTTCCCGTTATGATTCTTGCGGCCCTGTTTCGCAATTTTCGGAGTCTTTGTGCGAGATAAGTATCACAATCTCCCCATTCAAGATTACAGTAATCAAAGTGCGGTACAATTGTGGCATTATATACATTGACCATCACGCTTTTTGGAACAAAGTTTTTTAATTCGACGAAGCATTCCGATAGCTTTGGAAACTTTAGTAACAGCCTAGCACGGACTGCTGTAAACCGAGTTCTAGTTGGAACGGATAGTTTGATTCATCTCTTGTAATTTTACCTGGAGGAACCCACTGTACAAAAGAAAAGTTTCTGAAGGCTAACAGAACGAACCACTCTGCATTCTGATTAACGCTCACTGATCCACCATTCATAGCTCAACCATATTTTCTTTGCAGAATGTCATTGCCGGCTCCAAGGTTTATTCACGGGTGTTATCAGCTCTGAGTAAAGATGACACTACTGAAGAATTTTTTGAGGTAAGGTATGATCTTGGTAACTGACCAGTGAAAGAGAAGGGATGAAGACGAAGAAGAAAATGGGGGAATGAGAGATGAGGGTAATGAGACATTGGGAGGGAAAAGAGGAGCTCAATATGACACAAAAGACTGTGGTGAAGAAGGGGAATAGGCAAGTGAGTTCGAGGAAAGGAAAGGTAAAGGAAAGGTAGAGTGAAAGTGATAGAAAAGGGATCAAGGGATGAGATAGAAACGGGACGAATAAGAAAAGGCAATGGCCGAATGAAAGGAATATAGAAGAAGCGGAAAAGAAGGGAAAATTTAGATGCTGGAATGAAGTATACTAATAACTGTACGTGTACGTAAGTTTATGTATTTGTCATATCACGATTAGAGTCATTTTTAATCGTTGTACGCAGCTCGTACACTCCTACGTTCATCAGCTGCCTCAAAGGTCGACTTTATTCGTAAGTTACTTTACATGTGTGTGTTGCTTAATCCGGTCAAATGCCATATTTGCGCTTTTGGAAGTGTGAAAGGTGTTTAGGTAAACTCGTACGATCTGCTTCATCCCCAAAAACTCAGTTACAGAACGAAAGTCCAAATGTTTGTTGCTTGGTAGAAATTTATGGCACTTGCTTAGTTTTGCATTGACTATTACGGCGGAAAAGTAGGCGGTGAACGTTTAGGAAGTAGATGGTAAACTTTGCTGGCTCCCGTCTCCCAATGGGAACTAAGATTTAAACTCATGTGGAAAGGAATGTCACACTTTGATAACCAGGGACTCATGGGAAGGAGCGTTGCGTGACGACACCGAGAGTGGCTTGGAGGAAGATTTGTGAGTGGGCAAAAGAGCGCAGGATCATACGATGGTGAGATCTCAGCTTATATCACGATAGTTTTTATCCTGAGGAAGCCATGTCACCTTTTCTTTAGTTTCTCCGTATTCTCAAAAGACATAACGTGGAACCAGATGCATATAGCTATCGTGAAATACTAAAGGTTGGTGATAAGTAAAATGTGGTGAGGTTTACTGTTTTGTTCCGTTGCGTGTTCACTGGGTAGAAGTAGGTTTTTTGGGGGAGAATTAAATCAAGTAACGCGTCCGAAGTATGACAGAACGACAAAACGTAAAAAGATACCCGCATTTTTTTGTTTGTTCTTCTGATTCTCCCGAAATATAGTATAACTTCAACGTTTGTGATTCCTATGCTAACATAATTGTCTTAGGCTTTCCTCCTCTTATAAAGTAAATGGTTTGAACCCGAGACAATCGGTAAGTGTTGGTGAACGTAGATCATCCAGGTTTTTGTAGTCTTGAGAAAGACTGTTAGTAACTGACGACGGCCTCAGCAGCGGTCACTTCAGAGTAGAAAGTAAAGGATCAGTCAACAACAGTCATACGCAACGAGTTATGACTTAACGAACCAGATACATATAGATAGGCTGATTGTTCGACTCTTCCTCTACTTTCGACTCCGAAAATGACTGCCACTGAGGCCATCGAAACGTCAGTTACTGAGATTTATTCTCAAGACTACACCAACTTGCACAATCTACTTTCACCAACTCGTACCTCCTTTTATACTTTACTTTAAGCCGGAATTTTAGCGGGGTATAAATTGCCTATTTCAGACCGTGCATCGTCTTATTTCTTTGAAATTTTATGATAATCAGATACGTTGGAAAGCGAATGACGAGCAACTAAAATATCGCATGGTCTGAAATGGACAATTTGCGTTCGTCAAGTCTCGGTCTATTATACTTCTAATTTATTAAATGACCATTCGGAATATTGAGCATATGATAGAAAATGATCATTTGAACTAAGAAGTGACCCTGCTTTAACTGTATTAAAGTAGAATTTATGATGTTATGAGCCCCGAAACGGTAAGAAAGTAGTAGTTTAGGTAAAATTTCAGAATTTTTATTTCGAAAACTTTCTTTAAAATGTCTACGAGTGATTGTCCAGGCGGAAACCGTAACTTTAATAACTTGTTTATGCAACTTTAACTTGTTTATGCAACTGTTAATGTTTACATATGGCGATACTTCGCACAATCTGCTGGGCATTGTTATTCATATTAAAGAAAACTTTCTTTAGGGTAAAAAAATGGGAACTTTTATGTAATGTTTTGGTTATACGACGCGAAAAATCTTTCATGCACAAATAATCCCCCCTAAAATTCTTTGATTTCGGGACAAAAATCAACATAAATAGCGAGTCTTAAGACTTTTTTCCCCTTCCTAGAAATCATCAAACATGGGCAAAAAAGATGCAGCCGAGTTTGCATTTGCAAAAGTTACAGTGAGTGGAATATTGTTTAGTTTAGAAATGGCTTGGTTAATGTTGGTCTGTCAGACTTTCATAATGTACGTTCGCTTTGCGTTGTGTTGTGATGTCTTGTGATGTCATGTTATGTCACGTAAGGTGACGTGAGGTGATGTATGGTGTTGCGTAACTTACGTTGTGTGAACTATGTCGTGGTGTCGTGTGTTGTGCTGTGTTGTAACGCGGTGGGATGTTTTACGTTGTACGAACTATGTTGTGGCGTGTTATGCTTTAGTCGTTCTGCCTTGCATGTACTATATTCTGTGTCGTGTCGTGCTATACCGAGTTGTATTTTCTTGTGAGGTGGTTTGCTGTGTTGTGTTCTGTAGTCCTGAGTTGTGTTATAACGGTGATACCGTTATCAATGTAATATAACGATGTTTTGCAGGAAACCTTTCCGGATGATGAAGCTGCATTCTCATATCTTCTCTTGGCATATGCTAAGAATAATGTCGGTAACCTTGGTTTTACCACTGACTTCAAGGTGAGCTACTAAAGAAAATTCGTCAGGAATGAGTATCTCAAGTACCTCTATATAACTTCTGTTGCAATTATACTTTAGAACCGAGCTAAAATAACGACGCTTTTTGATCAGATGGTGGAGAAAGGGATAAAGTACGTGACAAAAAATTAGATAGTGATGAAATCTCAGTAATGTTAGTACTACTGAATAATAGTAATATTAATCTCTATAATGGTAGCGTTTAGCACACCGGTAAGAAAGCGAATTTTTATAAAGACATAAGAACGGCAAGAATCACTTAGCCATATTGTTAAGATCCGATCGCGCGGGACAAATAATAGCAGGCCACTGAGAGTAAAAAATAGCCCTGCGTAAGTTCTATGACGCAATTCCACTGAATGCGATGCAGCAACGACGCATTTTTAGTGTGAACAGTTTCAAAAGAATAGTCTATTTTCTGTACGGCGTTCTGTTGTACATTCTGTATGATCGAACATTTGATTGATGTTTTGTCACTATACAAGCACAATCTTGAAAGGAATATATAAGTTTACTACAAGGTTTTAACCCAAATACTAAACAGTCTTAAATACCCAGACTGTTTTCTGTACATCGGGGTTTTTTGAGTGCGCTAAAAAAGCCTTGACTGCCAATACCAAATTTTTCTGATGTAGCTAAGCTTTTAAAAGTCCAGTCGATGTCTGTTATCCTCTGCTGAAGATATTGAATGGCTAATTTGGAAACGTAAAGTCGTTACGTTTTATCCCATCCCGTGAAACTCAGTAGTTTTTCTAGAAGTGTTTAAAATGTTGATGTATAAATAGCATAACCCGAAAAAATGAAATCTTACTGAAAATCCCAGTGGATATTTAAAGGCAAGACCATATCGGACAACTTGTGGTGAACATCTTGTAAATTTTACGGACAAATAAGCTTCGTCTTATTAACTCGTTGAATGCCCAAGACAACGGTGCTAAAGCTTAATTGTCAATAAATCTATTTATTGTTCTCCACAAATTTCCTGTACTTTCATCGCAGATTGAAGGAAAACCAATTAAAGCGGTGAAGTGCTGACTTTACTACAAAGTTATCTACAGTCCAGCTGATTACATGGACGGGTTTTGCTTTGCTATTATTGGAACTAGTCTGTTGGTCATGGTTGGTAGGGTTCACTGTTTGGCTAATTTTCGAATGGTGTCTTTGTTTTAAACTTTCAGACCCTTCGACGCCGCAGTATCGCATACTATCATAGCACATTTAACGAAAGGAAATATTGAAATGGCTGATAAGATCAAGGCGTAAGTAAATTTAATTATATCTTTGAATTCTTCTACATTGGACTCACTGATCGGAAACTCCGGAACACTGGGACAAGATACTGGGTTGTAATAGCGTCAAAAGATATTTATATACATCATTCATCCCAATGATTTATGCTGGCCATAGCTGACAGTAACCGCTGTCGGTGATGACCGGCTGGTGCAGGCGTCGTATCCGTTTTGCTTGTAAGGGGCTGTTTTTTTCCAAGATTTTGCATGCGAAAAAAAATTATAAGTCCTAAGCGAGACCATAACATAAATTTTAAGCATATTCTTACGACCAAACCTGACCATCACGAAGCGGGGGAAATGAAGAAGTAAAGAAAAGTCGAATGGAAAATCAAAATGAGTATGTTCCACATGTTTCGAACCAAGACATCTCGCGCGGAAACTTGGCGCCTGTCCATCGATTCCAATGGAAAGTCCATTCTGTGTACCGGAAAAAACCCAGTATTTATTGCCAATGTATGACGTCAATTTTTATAGTTTTTGATTTACATCTGTGTGAAGTAGGGATAGTTAGGATCAGCATGTGTTAGGGTTTGGGGACACTTCTTGTGAGACATTCAACTATCGTTTTCACTAATTAATACACCAGTTACAATGCCTTAAAACAGCTATGGTGAATTCTTACTTCGTATACAGTCTAGCCATAAGCAACGGTTTCTGTCTAGTCTGGTCAACTAAGAATCTTGTTTTAAGTCCTGCGTTTCAAGGTCGAGAGTAGAACCTGCGTGCTTTGTATTTTATATAAAATATCAGTGCATTGTTCATGCAACATTTTGCGCTGCTCAGATACAAGTTTTCTTAGTCAAATAATTTCCTAAAATTTTCTGCTGTTTTGTACTGGCGTTATGGAGTATAATCCTTAGCAGTTCTTTTACCTAACGAATTTTTGGTTTAATTTTGTTTTCCAATTAGAACCTACGGCACTGGAAGCCGTGCTTTTATAGTATACTCTCAATATTTGAGATTCTACGCCAAAAAAGGTGACGTTCACAGTAAGTGTATTCCTATTTTTTTTGATGATGATGATGATGATGATGATGATGATGATGATGATGATGATGATGATGATGATGATGATGATGATGATGATGAAAACGACGACATTGACGCTGTATCTATCTTGTGATCGTATTTGTTATTACATTCACTAGGACTGACGTAGTTTTTAAACTCATCTATTATCTGATTAGAAGAATGGTTCTTACAAATTACTTGCCCATCCTGAGGGTGCTGAATGAACCTTTTTAGCGAGAAGTTGAAAAACTCAAAGAAATGGTGGCACAGTGGTAGTACAAGTCTCTCTCACCACTGTTACTAGGAGTTCAATTCTGGCCCCGTGCAGTTATCTGACTGAAGTTACCTCGGTCACATGTGAGAAGAGTGTTGTCCAGTTTGACTCTACCAAGCATCGTAGGTTTGTTCCGGGCACTCCGGTTTGCTGCTGTAGTAACACTGGACCCATGAGGGATGGCCCTTAGTGGAACTTTAGGGAGAACAACTTAGGTAGCTGATGGGGTTATCCAGTATAGATAAAGACACTTTGCTTTAAAAGTGCGTTTAAAAAATCGGAAAACTTCAAAGGGAGTGATTTTCCAAAACAGAAAAGCGAGAACTACTGACGTTTTAAGCAAAAGCTGTTGATCTGGGTCAGTGCCGTACCAAGAGGGGGGCCACTGGGGCGCTCGCCCTGGACGACAAACCTTACGGAGCGACATTTTCAGGCATAAAGACTAAACTTTTTATGATCTGTTTGTCTAGATTCAAAAATATTTTGCAAAGTTCAACAAAATGCTAAATCAGTGTCTCGACTTCTCATGGTTAATTAACAATTATTCACCGAGAATGGAGGTGAATAATTTGTTTTAGCATATACCTCGCATAATTATTTTCACACACTTACTTCTTTAAATTTTTAGTATAAGACAATCTTACGGAACGTCGGCTTGTCGCCGGCTTGTCGCCCGCTTGTCGCCCGCTTGTCGTTTGTAGATAAAACATTTTGAGATACATTTTGAGTGCATTTATTGCTAAATTGTAAAAGAAATGCCTATCCCTGGATACTTTATTGCCAAACTTCGTTACTTTTTTGGTATTGTTTGGCACGGCGGCTTATTTTTTCAAAACAATTTCCTTCTTCCGTAATTGAAACAAAACTGGACGCCATCTTGTTTTGCTCGGAGGTGAACAGTGCAGGATATTCCCAGATAGACGAACCAATCAGATTGCGCAAAAAAATACTATCTACCTGCGAGGTCTATGCTAATTGACGACATACACCACCTGTCAGGGCTCGAAAGCGCCTGTTTTAAACTTTCAATGACATTTTAAGTAATAAAAAACCAAAAACACGCAAAACTTTTGTTTCTTCAAAAGTACCCCGTATAGTTGTCTGTAGGTGGTGCCAGTGTTCAGTTATAAGGAGCTTGGGGTGCATTAGAGCGGGTGTAGGGGGGGAGTCTTCAACATAATTTTCCCCGGGTGAATTACCACCTGGGAACGACTCTGGTCTGGGTAACAGGCTGCGAAAACCCCAAACCCAACTAGATGGAAGGCTTCCGCTTCAAAGACCTTCCCTTTTTATTTCTTCAACAAACTTTGTTTTAAAGCTTTTACTTATTTTACCAGCTAATAATGAATTCATTTACGAGATTAACAGTCCTATATTAAGAGTGATCAGTTAAGGCCTATAATAATAATAATAATAATAATAATAGTAAATTCTTTATTTATACTGTTAAAAAAAATCCCATCAGCATAAAAGCTGGTACTAACGGGAGAACAGTGCCTATCGATACGGTACGATTGTGGCATACGATTCTTCACTTTGGCGCATGCGATTATGTCGTAAAAGCACAATTCCTGCTTGCTATTCGCTCGTGATTGTTGCAATTAGTCCTGACGATTCTTATGACTGAATCGGATACATCAAAATGAACAATTGTGTGCGACAGTCGTAACTTGTAAATAGACCCTTGCGAAAGGGTTTATAAGAACAGCGGGAAATAATTAAGCCTGGCATTTATCAATTTTTGACTGGGGTTAGATTTCCGAAACAAACGTTTTCTTGAGAAAAGCAATTTAACCAACAGTACTGTATGGCTAGCTTGTAATGTATAGCGTCTCCAAGGTTGCTGCTTGTTGATCTTTCTGAAGTAAGCCGAAAAACTTGTCTTGAATATGTGCTGTTGATTTTACTTGGACGGATTACACATAACTTCTTGCAGATGCCGAACGAATAATTAGTGAGATGAAAGAAATGAACAATGACATGTCGGCGTACACATATAACTTCCTTCTACAGGCCTACAGAAAGCATGGTAAGAACTTTCAGTTGCTTCAAAGTGAAATATTTTCTTCCACTAACTTTGAAATTCATTGAATATGACAGAGGTGGGTTTGTTTGGTTTTCGTTTCACAGCTTCTGTGTTTCTAATTGTTTGTTCGTTTTTTCTTTTCTTTAATTACTCCTTCCCTTCCTCCCTCCCTATCTTCCTTGTTTCCTTGTTTCCTTTTTTTCTTCCTTCCTTCCTTCCTTCCTTCCTTCCTTCCTCCCTCCCTTTCCTTCTCTTCCTTCCTTCCTTCCTTTTCTTCCATCCATCCTTCCTTCCTTCTTTCCTTTTCCATCCTTCCTTCCTTCCTTTTTCTAGTTTCCCTTCCTTTTGTTTGCTTTCCTTTCTTCCTCCTTTACCTCCTCCCTTCCATCATCCGGTATTTAATTATTGCCTGTATTATTATTATTATTATTATTATTATTATTATGTTTGACTTTGGTGTAGTTTCATCACAATAAAACCTCGCTCTTTTAATTTTCCAAGGGGATGTTGGGAAGATTAAAGAACTTTTGGATGAGATGAAATCAAAGAATATTGAAAAAATTTATATGAACTATAGCGAACTGATGATGGCACAATTAAAATGGTATGTTTAACCAGAACATTTACGTTGTTTTTTGATGGGAATTTCAGTTGCCGTGAGTTATAATTATGTCCCATGTTTGCACAAACTGCAGTTATAAATCTTCATAGAATTAATCAAAACAGCATTCGCCAACTTACACTTTTGCCATCCCTCGATACGATTAAAGATCTCTAAGATCTGAGAAGAATTTGGGCATGCCCAGCTTAGAATAATTTTATCACGCCTGGCAGACGAAGTTAGTAGAATTTTAGTATGCCATTGTCTTGCTATGAAAATCGAGTCACACACGTTCACTTGAGTTTGAGAACGGTTGGAGTGTTAGAAATTATTCAAATGAACACCACGCGGATGGACATCCGGGAGATTTACTCAAAGTAGGTGACTAGAGGGCCTCTCAAACCCTTCGTAGAGTTAGTTTCGACACTTAAATTATTTATTCCGGACCGGTACGTATTGTTGAGAAAATCTTCGAGCTGATTTTAATGAACTTTAAGGAGAATTAAGTGCGTAAATTCAAAAAATTCCAAGCAATAAAATGTACTGGAACACTAGTGCTGCTTTTACTTAAAGCTAATTATATAAAAGTACGATTAATGAATGTTTAACTGGTGGAAACGAGAAGCAAAATGATCAAGTTACGAGGTAAGGTAAGCAGCAACATCCTAGATCGAACATCCAGTTAAAAATGGGGAAAAAAACCCAACCAGGACTCTTATAATGAATAGTGTGAGGCGGTTAATCAGTTTACCGGAAAAAATTGGTTTTATGTAGAGATCGGTTTTGTCGGTTTCCTTCACGTCGAAAAACCGAAAACCTGATCCAGCATTATCGGTTTTATTTTATCGGCTTTGCATTCGACCGGATTCGGGTTCAAATCGAGTAGCGCTCTGTCGAATCGTAGGTGCGATCGTTTGGAAGTCAGGTTAATGTTTTAGATATCAGGATCAAAAGCATTGGTATTAAGTGCATAGAATTTCGAATTTTGGTGTGTAAATTGATAAAGGTTAAATAATCTATTGTGATTTCAACGGTATTATCGCTTCATAAAGTAAACACATGTTTTTTAACTTTCTTTTGATCCACAGTAAATTAGTTAGTGAGAATGATCTGTTATGTCGGCTTTATCGGTTTTTTCGGGTTTTCGCGACGGTTTTCGGTTTCGGTTTTTTTCGAAAACCGCCTCACACTAATAATGAATTCCTGATTAACTTTGTTTGCTCGGCCCCTACTGAAAAGTGTTTGCCTTCGGGGTTTTTTTGCACAGACCTCGCTCCTTTGTCGTTCGGTATGTACGAAAACCTCAGGCAAATACTTTCCCGCTAGGATCTCGTACTCAGTTAATAAGTATTTATTATTACCTTTTAGTATAATTAAACCAGTGATTCTTGAAAACTCCGCGTGGTGATTGGCTAGAAAATTACGTCATAAATCTAGATAATCACCTACAGATGAATATAACAGTGGAGACTAAGAAGCACGATGGCGGCTACCTTTGTAAATGTTACCAAGGAGATTTTAAAAGTGCTCGTTTACTACTTTCTTTTAAGTAATCACCTGTGTAATTATACGAAAACAATTATTCGCGTTAGGCTCAGTGAATATTGTTGAATAATCCCCTTGACTTCTCGGGGATTATTCAATCATATTCACTTCGCCTTCGGCGAATAATTGTTAGATAGAATATCTCAATGTGATTTTTGTCAAAGGGGCAATTAACTGCTCGATGCATTTGCTTTCGTTGTCCTTAAACAGCATTGTATTTGTAATGGTACTTTTACGTGTATATGGTAGCGGAAGATCTGAAACGAGCCCAATCAGTTGTAAAAACGTTTTTTCCATCATTGCCCTAGGGAACTTTGGTGGAATGCAAAAATAGAGCTGAGCTCTTGGCGAGTTTGATTTTTGTCTGTCGTTTATTTACTGCAGGAGTGATATTGATGGATGCTGGAAAGTTTATCAGAAGGAATGTCAAGCACAGGACAGATTTCCCAGTGACTCGTGTTGCGTTCACCTTATGAGAGAATTGGGGTCAAAAGGTGACATTGCGAAGTTGAATGAACGTAAGTGCTTCAAAAATCTTTCCCAGCTGGCAATTTTAAGAAGTACAGGAAGAAACAACTGCGAAAAGTGACATTTTTCCCAAGATATGAGCCACTGAACTAGACGAGAAAACGATTCAGGTTATATGTCGACTCTATTTCAAAGTCATCGTCAAACCTAACTACAAACTTGGCAAAATGTAGCCTAATATTTCAAAGTCGTCGCCAAACCTAACTACAAACTTGACAAAATATAAATTGAATCGTCTTCTTGTCTTGTTCATTAGCTCATATATTGGGTTTGCAAGATGTTACATGCCGGAGTTGTTTTCTTTTTGCGCTTCGTAAGTGCTTCACTGCTGGAATCCCCGCTATTTCGCTTTCCATTTCTTTAAGGATTTCCTGTCTTGTTTTCGTTGTTTTAATGAGAATTATTTTGAAAGAAGGAAAGAAAAAGTGTACTCAGGAAATGCGCAATGTTTTAAATCTCTTAACTTTGTTTAATAGGAGAAGATTTTTTAGATATGTACTAATTTTTAAAATTTTAAATAATTTAAATTGTCCTGAACAATTATTAGATGTTTTTAAATTCCGTAGTAGCGTGAGAAACAGAGAATCAGAGATGAAACGTTGTTAGATTTACCAAAAGTTAAAACTAAGATGGGGCAAACAATGTTTGCGTACTCCGGTGCAAAGGACTGGAATTCTCTGCCTAGATATATCAGAAAAATGACTTCTATTACTAGTTTTAAACGTTCTATTTATACGTATCTTTTAGACAGTGATAAAGATTCCCATATTTGTAGTTTATAGATTAATTTAGATTATTTTTATCAATATTTTTCAATATTGTTACATAGTTAATTTATGTTTTATTACCACTGTTCTCCCGTTAATACCAGCTTTTATACTGATGGGATTTTTTTTTAACAGTATAAATAAAGAATTTATTATTATTATTATTATTATTATTTACTTTGTAAAAATTTACCGCTCATTTGCACGTTCGTTTACGCTCTGAACTGAAAATTTGTTTTTCAAGCGCTGCTAATTTAAGCAGAGGAAACGAAAAAGCAACTCCTCTCTTACTGTGTGACATGCACGTCATTTTGAAAGTAGTAGTATAGCTAGTAGTTTTTGATTACACATGGGCGTGGCTAACTATTTACGTATTTTTTCACCAATCATTTGTTAACAAGATCCGACATTTTAATGTCGGATTTTGTTACACGACTGCGAGATGTTTCGGCAAAGCTAAGGAGAGAAAGATCTTAACGACAAACTAAAAACGGGTTAATTTCGTTCCGATAAACAGCTTTCCCAGCACGCAAAATATCCGACAGACGACAAGGATTTCCGACAGACATCTCTGCGAAGCCATTTGGGGAACGAGCGCCCCCCTGCCCCCATCTTGATACACCACTAGCAGCCATCCTATTTTCCTTAATGTGTTCGGATCGATCAATGTTCACCGCCATCGAACGGTGGACAACTTCACCGTCACGTTTTTTTATTCCGTGGCTCACTGAGGTTCAAAACTTGCCCCAGGCTCTTTTTGTTGACTCTCTCCAATCAAAAACGCGGAGCTGTGTTTCTGTTCGTTCTGCATGTTGAAAAGTGTTTTTTGATTAAGCTGGTTTCGCAACGTGTTCGCTCTACTACAGTCTACCATAGGCAGAGGTTTTGTAGAAGCCATGAAGAAACGAGGACAAACTGTGAAGGGAATAAATATCTCTAAACATTTGGAAAAAGTGCACTCTGATGGACTTGAAAGTCATGTTTCTATAATTTGTTGAAGTGTAGGAATGTTTATATTCACCAAACTGGAAGAATGAGTTTTCACTTTATGATTAACTTACCAAGCGCTGTCTCAACAAATTGCTTAAAATATATTGCCATATTATAAATATGCACAAAAGATAGATTAAAGAAACAGTTCATTTCATTAGTGAATCGCTTTTTGTCAGTACACGCAACATCGTTGCAGAAAAGAAAGTAGAATTTACGACGAGTAAATGTACGAGACTCAGACTATCCGATTCCATAATTTTGAAAACGCGTTCATTGTAAATGTAATATCCTTTTCTATAATGCTACCTGAATCGACGAATCATTATTCATTAAATATGTTCAGTTTTTTAAAATCCTTCCAGCATGCATATTTATAATATCGCAATGTCTGGAGCAGCTTGTTGGGTATTGGGTTTTATATTCAAATCATCCTTTCAGCCTTGTGGACGTTATGTTGGAGTTATCTTTTACGGGTTATTTGTAAAGGAAATGAAAAGATTTTTAAGTTTCCAAGAAACGGTAGAAATACTTGTGGAAGATTGGAAGTACTCAAAATATCAGCAGAAATGCTTCATCAGGCTCGTGTTCCACCTACCAATTTTTGTTTTCCCAAACTTCTCATCGGTTTCTATTTAACAAACAGAAAGTTGCTTGCGCGTCCCTGGACTCTGATGGAAACTTTGATGACATCGTTTACGCAAAGTCCGGAAAATTCCTGGTTAGAACACTGGGCTGTTTAAAATGGCTTTGCTCATGTTTCTGTTACCGTACCAACGCGATGGCTTTTTTATATTTGTTCCGTGAAATACCCCCGATTTTTTCGAGTTTTCGTGATGTCGTCCATGCACAAACCGTGTCAGGTTAATCTGAGAGAAAATGGGACTTATCCAATCAAAGCGTGTGTACGATGTTTGTATACTGCTTACGATACAACACGGCCGTTTTGTATTGGGGCAATACCGACGCACAAATATTGTACAGTACTCATGATACAAATATATATAAACATTCATGGTCTTCAAAAATGAAGAAGATTACGGCGATTATAGTCGAGAAAATACTACGAAAAGTTTATGTAAATCAGTGGTTGTATTACTCGGTATAACACGTGTGGTTATATCACATTTACAACGACTGTTTGAACTTCAAATTCTTTTCTTTTTTTCTATAAGTTGATTTACAAAACACTCGGGAGACAAGGAAAATATTTTCTGTTTCTTAAATCTGGATGGGAATTCTTGCCTAAGGTTGAGAGTCAGTTTATCGTCCGCAGCAACGACAACTTTCCAACTTTCACTATTACATTCGATAATTCTTTACAGCCCATTTTCTTTTTTTTTATCTTATTTTCCATCCGTTCATTCTTACCACAGTATCTTGATCCTAACTGAACATTATTTTTCTTCCCAAGTCTCCGACGATATCACCAAATCTGCCTCCCTGCCCATGCATGACAAGAATAAAATGAGACATGGTTTGGTCGTTGCTTATTTGGATGCCGGTGCTTTTGAAAAAGTGAAGGAAATTGTTGAGGTATGTAGTGAGTATTAACAAAAAAGGAATAATAAGAAAATGACTCGCCGTTCACGTACAGGTGCGGTTGCAATGGTCTACATATGAGTTGTGTTTTTTCTTAGAGAGAAGACTACAAGCACGAGAACCTTCATTATAAAAGTATAGCGAGGAATGCAGCTGGTTTAGGGAAGGTAAGCAGCTCCAGCTTCGGTTTGCTGTCATGTATTCCCTTGTAATAAATGCAGACTAGATTTATTACTTTGGAGAATTTTGGTTCCTTTCTGAAATATACAAACGAGTTTTCGATGGGTTATCTTTACTAAACGACAATACGTCGATTAGGTTACGTTATTCCGAATACTTGAATTCGCAATTTTGGTGAATATTATCGCATGACTTAAATACAACAACAAACGGAAAAGTGTAAATCTTCCATTGAGAATGTTTGTTTTCTTATCACTGTTTACAGTTTAAGATTGGAGTGAATTTTTCGTTGGAGTTTCATTATTCATGAAACACCCCGGACTAAACTTGGGCTAGGAAGGCAGACGTTAAAAAGATTGTTTTAGTGACGGTTGGACGATTGATTCTCAGTTGATATAATTTATTAAAAAATAATTTTTTTTGTCATTTTAAGGTGGAGCTGCTGCGAAAAATGATGGTATTCATGGAGGAACATAATTTGAAGCCAAGAGGGTTATATGAACCTCTGTTATATGCCTATGGTATGCATCACTTTGGTTGATTTTATTTTTTCTGGCATTTTCATCGAAAGAGTGCAGCAGGGTCTAATTCACTGTCAATCATTTTGCCGCATTCATATCACGAGTGTGAACATATCCTTTGCTCTTCATTTACCCTGCCAAGTCTTTTTGGTTCGTATCTTAATTTTTAATTTTACTCTGTAAGGGGCAGTTTACACGTGCGATATAGCACGTTGCGATTGTCATTCTGGTGTATGTAATAGACTCATGACAGTCTCTGCAGCAAGATATCCGCTCATGATTCGCCGTAGTTTGTCCTCAACGTTCTCGTCAATTAAACACATACTCCAAGATGTCAATGGCAAGGCACCAAATCGCACGTGTAAAACCGTCTTACTGTGGCGAAGTCCAAGTGCGTTAAACTCTGGATGAAATATCTTTGGAAACAAATTAATGTCTTTCGGTACCATCCACACTGTTAAAAATGTCTGTTTTCTAACATAAAAATCTACTGTAACATTTTACAGCAAGCATATTGTAAAACTACTTTAAAGTGAAAGATAATGTTCCTGGGAAAACTTTCGTCTTTAAACTAGTGAAACTACTGTAATGCATTTCATTTTAAATATCTTTTTACTCAAAGTCTACTTCTGTTTAGTAAATTCACGGAATTTTTTTCAGCTCCATAAATATGTGTATTAAAGATTAACCTTCAACTGTAAAATTTCGTGTAATTCTAATCTACTGCCACTGAAATACCAGGAAGAAATCGGAGTCTTGTTGAAAATATTGTCCAGCAAATAATTTTGACGCGAACCATGGTTCAACAAATCAAACGTCTCAAATTTGAGACACGGTGAATTTTTTTAATAACTGACGTTTCGATACTGATCATTCAACATCTTCAAAGTGATGTATTTTTTTTTATGTTACACGATCAGTGGCGAAACCTCAGTTATTGTCTCAAATTTGAGTCGTTTGAATTGTTCAACAATGGCTCTCATCTAAATTATTTGCTGGGATTTAATTTTAATCTAATAATACGTTCATATATTCTCTCGGAGCACATTTAAAGAAGCTGCCCGCTATTTTCGGTATTTCACATCATTTAGCAGTACTCTTGTTACTCTTATAGTCGTTTCTTATTCCGTTTTGCTACAGTGTTTAAACATTTTTTTTGTTTACATTGTCGTATAATTTTGTGAAATTATTAAAACAGCAAACTGAGAACCCTTAAAAAATCTCGATATCCTGGCTGAGGCAAAAATCTTGCCATTTGCTTACGACCTTCTCTTCCCAACTAGGCAAACAGAATGACATGGCTGGTGCGTACGCACTGAGAGATGAGATAATAGCTCAAGGCGATGCACAAAGTGCCGTGTTTACATCACTGTTTGAAAAGTTGGTGGAGAATATGAAAAAAGAGGAAATGGATGAGGTGGAGCAAGCAAGCCATTCCAAAGAGGTACGTAAATCCTAGAAGAGCTGCTGCGAAAGGGTTTGAAGAGATGTGTTTGTATGTATGAGATGGGTAGAGGAAAGGCAGAGTGAAACAAACATTGGCTCTTAGTGAGTTCATTTACATTATGCAGGTACTCGGTATGCGAATAGTGTAAAAACCTGACGAACTAAAAAATGCATTGTCAAATGAATGAGCTCGTTCCCGTTGGTACTCAAATGGCTTGCGCTAATTGGCTGCTTAGCCGTGAAATTAGGTGCTTAGCCAGTTTTCCGTACAGCCTGACGCGCTTTGGCGGGAAAATTTTTTGAGTTGATTTGAAGACAAACAAGCCAGGTTGAAATACATTTTACAAAGGATTAGCAACTACATACAGCTAGTGACGAAGTTAAGTATTTTGTTCGATGATTGCGTGCAGAAAACTAAACGAATAAATACAAAATGGAAAAAATACACGAAATCACTGGTAAGAACAAGGAAGTAAACCTCGCAGACAAAATGAGCGTTAAAAACAATAGACCACTTTCATAATAGTGTTCAGAACACGTTTCTTTCTCTGACGAAGGGCCTTTGCTCGAAACTTTGGAATTTTTTTGAGATCAGTTGCGACAGTTACCAACCTTTAAAATAGTCTTTTATGGGCATGTTCATTAGCCTTACTGGCCTCATTCTGGTGTTCGTAATTCAAAAGAATCTTTGCTCCCAAACGAGACTGGTAAGGCTATTTAAGATGTATATAAAAGTATATTTAAACAGGCTGCCATTTTGAAAAAGGTCGGTGAAGGTGGGAGCTAAAACCCACGTAACAGATTCCTTACTAGCTTCGGTTTCATGAACCTTCGGGTTTACTTTCTGAAAACATGAAGGGAAGGTCGTGACGCTGGGCTCATGAGACGTGACCCATACTGGACTTCCATGGAGAACAGTTTAACTAGCGGACTGGGTTTTCCCGTATGAAGGAAAGAATACCTACCTACCTACCTCCCTACTTTACTAATCACCAAACGTTTTTCAAAGGTTGTGGTTTCTCAGGAATAAATTTATAAGGAGTTTAAAAAAACACTGCAGCAATGTCTGCGGGAACACGTTCTTGCAATTGAACTTTTCATTCTAAACAAAAGGAATGAATAATTTTCCGTCCTAAGAGTATTTTTAACGCCGTGGTACCTCTACTCAGTACCTCGTCGAGAGCATTTCCACGGCTTCACGGCTACGTAGCGTAAAGTACATGGAAAGTTTTCGATCGCTGAAAGGTTGACGAAGTGACCAGAGCTGCTGAAAAAGAGTTCCAATGGTAAAGACACAACATTCACAATTCATTAATTCTTAAAATTAACCCACTTTGTTAAATGGCGTCACCGTGCTAGCTTGCATAAACTTCCTAACTGGTCTGCCGGTTACGGGAGTCAACTATCCCGGAGAAAGGAATATGCTACTTACCTTGTGTATTTTTAAAATAACTATTCTTAATTCAAACCAAAACTACATATGGGTTAATACTCAAGTTGGAACAGGTTTTACTGAAGAACTGTCTTTGCTGCTAGCAAATGGTTAGCATCACATAAAAAAAAGGTTCATCATTTAGCGTGCCCCATTAAGTTATGAATGCACACGGGAAGTTGGGAAAGTACGAAAAACTCGAAAGAATTATAAATTTACTTTTATGTCAGAATTATCTTCAGAGTAACATGAAGAGAAAACTTCATGATTAATCGACACTGCTGAAGTCAACTTGAAAAATTGAGTCGACTTGAGCGGGATTCGAACTTACATCTTCGGGCTTCCGGTGTACTGCTCTCCCAATTGAGCAATCGACTCAACTAGGAACAGTATGCTCGTTTTATTCATTTAAAGTGCACGGGAGGCTTTCGTGACAACTTAACGCTGTAATGCTTGTTGGATTACTATCTCTGCATGCAAGAACACCAGCACTATCCGTTAAATATCCGATGGAATTTTGCCGAATGCCGTAAGCTACTGGGTATCTAGATTTTACCAGATTCACGGTACTAGATCCCTTCATCCTTATCCATTGTTCACACGGGTTTCGAGTTGCTTATATATATATATATATATATGTATATATATAATAATGATAATAATAATGATGATGATGATGATGATTATTTATATGAGGTATGTGTATAAAGTAGCTCTACACCTGTGGAAAAGAAATCCAAGTATATAATTCTAATACAAAAACCTGAGATAGCATGTCCAAAATGATTTATCTGAGCGCAGTTTTGCTCGAGTAATTAAAACTTGTTTTGTCTCACGACTTCATAACGTTATGACAACACATGATCTTACATCGGCAGGGAGTTAATTAAATAGCTTCAAAACAGGGTCTTCAAACCTTCCATTTATTAATGATATGTTTAATTGTGGTGCCAAGCCCTAACCACTTCTAAACCCGGGTGCCTCTGGTTCGCGTTTCTCCAGTCGAAGGTATTCCCTCCAGGATTGATTGTACTTTACTTTGTAAACGTTCCTGAGGAGGTGGAGTTTGGTTCTTTCTAAAGTAGGAATACAACCTAGCGTTATCTCGCCTTTATCTGTAGAATATTGGTTGGTCACAATGTGAGCATTCGGGAGTTACATAGCAGTTTAAAGCTTTCTGACATTTGTGAGGAGGATTAAAGACAGGCGTTCGCACTGGATTGGAATAAGAATGTCTTTTTGAACCAACGTGATTTATGGTATGTGAGCCGTCAGTCATACCTTTATCAGTACCGGCGGTTATTGAATCTTGTCTTGACAAACTTCAAGAAGGATGGTTTCCAGTGATCCCAAAGGTTTAAGTGATGTCGAGCTTTGTGCTCTGAACGTGTGTCGCTCTCGGTTTGACGACGTTGAAGCAGGGTTGGATGATATTGAGCGGGCAATCAGAATAGCCCAGATAACCGCTGTACCATCACCGGAAGACGTGAAGCAACTTACACAGTTTCAAGACAGATGCAAGCATCGATGGAGAGAACTTTATTTTCAACGAAATCCAACGAATAATCAAATCACAATGAAAGTGCATTTGAGAAGAAGGGGCATGACATACTACGTCGAGGAAACCTTTGGATAGTAAGGTTAGAATCAGTCAAAAGTATTTCGTGTCAGTGGATGTACGACACTGAGTTTTGCAGTTGGTTGGTTTTCTTGTCGTTCAAAAGTCAGAGATTCTGGGTGAGGGACGTATAGGTTATAGCAACCATCCGCCAAATTGTGATTCATCAAGACGAGTTATTGTATTTGTGTAATATAAGTGTTATGACTTTTGAAGGCAAACATGCAGAACTTTCGTTGGTGGCCTTTTTTTGTGGAATTATTTGAATGCTGGTGTTTTTATCTGATCCAAATCGAAAAATGTTCTATTTCATTTGGGCGACGTGTTTGATTTGTTTTGGATCGAACTTTCTTG
Source organism: Heliopora coerulea (assembly GCA_030142905.1). Classification (NCBI taxonomy): domain Eukaryota; kingdom Metazoa; phylum Cnidaria; class Anthozoa; order Scleralcyonacea; family Helioporidae; genus Heliopora; species Heliopora coerulea. The sequence goes on along the minus strand of JASJOG010000103.1, from coordinate 34,111 downwards.
TGACGATTTATCTGATGATTGTATGCTACACTGGTCATGGCGGTTAGAGCTTTGTTAAATCATACAGCAAGCTTACTGACAGTTTTTTCTAGATATTTTGAGTAAGGGTGAGCACGCATGAGAAGACATAGGGAAAACATCGAAACAACACTGATTTTATTATATGGGAAGTCTATTCTGGGTTCAGTTTACAAAGTTATAACGTACTTCATTGAACATCCAGTGATAAGTGTGTTCGAATCATGCTGTGTTAGACAATACCACCTCCGTAAGGCTGCATTAATTTTTAATGTTCATAGCAGGAATTCTATCTCTGTTAAGCCCATCAACTCGAGCAATGTCTTCTCGACAGTTATCATTAAACTAATTTCATCTGTGTGTCTTTTACAGTAAAAAATACTGCTTAGGTTTGTTTTATGCTTTTTGAACCATTGACGTTGCTTTATTCCCACACAGATAATAATATAACGGAATGGTTTATTTTAATGGAGTTTCTTCTTCCGAACCATTTTTTCCGCCACATCTTTCACGAAAGAAATTTCTCGTCATGCTCTTACAAACACTGCGACCTGAAAGCAGCTGCATTGTCAGTGGAACCGTTCTGATATCGGGTGTGGTGTGATAGAAGAATGCACAATCTACGCCACTTCCAAGTGAGTTCAGCTTCCAGCACTACTGGCTGGTATTGTTGTTTATGCGATGAGTAGAGAGCAAGTTTAAGTTGAGAAACAACAGTTGTTCTCCACAAGAACGGCGAAACGTCCTCATCCCATACCCCACGGACGCCTTTTACATGCTATGCAGTATGCACTGCTTTGGCATTGTTCCGTCCAGGGTTCCATTTATAGCTGTCTTGAGTTAAAAACTTCATGGAATACTCCTTTCTCTTGTCCAAACTGTCATGTACTCGGGACACCTACAATGCATGGAAATTTCGATATGAATTAGCTGGTTCATTTCAGTGTGGCTTTTGTCAAGATACCGTATGTCACTGAGAGATCTGACAAGAAATGCGTGCATTTTTACTTTGCGTTGTCAAAGCGAAATCACAATAAACAATGGATATGGAGTTGTATTGCATAAAAGTAAATTTTCGAGTGTCAGAATTTTGTATTTTAAGACCTAACCAGGATTAGCTGCGAAAAAAAGAAGCTGTTGGTCCTTCAGCCGGCAATCCAACTCGTTACCTTGTAGATCTAGTGGAGTCCACGGTCAAGTGAGCTGCTGAGGCCATGTCCGAGAGTCTATATAAATAGTCGTGGGAATGCGGATGGATATAACCTTTTCAAGAAGTGCCCCCTGGACGCGTGAAATCGTCTAGCGTGAGCCAGATTAATATTACGCATGACAGCTCCAATACTGCTCGCTGAGATCTTTAACATGTCATTCGTTTCCCAACATGACTATAATTTGCAAAATTCGGATATGAAGCTTTATTTGCCCAAGCCGAAAACACACTATATGAAAAAAAAGATCTCGGTTATAGCGGAGCAAAACTTTGGAACAGTATATCGAGCGCGACTAGAAATGCAGTGTCTTTAAATTCATTTTAGACACATTACCTCAGATTAGATTAATCTCCGGACGAAGGGCCTTCGCTCGAAATGTCGAGAAGCTTTTTTTCTATCTTTTAGATAGTATATAACCTCAAGAACACCGCTGTTTTATCGAAGCTATCTACACTAGACCCCCGCGTCTAACTTTTCATAATCAAATTTTTCATTTTTTATCTGATTTCTTTAATTTTTCTTGATATTACTTGTAAATATTGTATATATGTGTAAATAGTTTCTTGTTTATCACGCCCCCCCTTGGAAATCAGCAACTGTATGTTGAACGGGTTAGCATGACGAAATAAAGATTTTTGCGTTTCCTTTATTAACTAGGAGTCTAATTAGGCCGGGAAAGAGTCAGACGAGGTAATGCGCTCTGTAACCTACCAAGAAATGAAAATATCTGGCAGTCTTTTCGGTGTAGTATCCTTCACAGAAAATAGAAACCCAGTTTTTCTCTAAACAGCGTGGTAAATGAATTTCGACGTTGGTCGTACTAGAAATAGAATGCTTCTACTTCAGGCGTTGCAAGCCAAGACGGATCATGGGTATATACATAACTTGCCAGTATAGCTTGGCTCTGCTGGCTACAAGTTACTGAGCACCATTTGGAATAAACTGCCTTAGTTGAGGGCCACAAGTTTGTCAGCCTTGCTGTTATTATGTTACCCTCTTGAAATAAAGTTGTTATTATTATTATTATTAGTTCGTCACGGCTAATTTGGTCTAAAGGTTAGTGAATACCTTCGCAGATCTCAGTAGTGATGTAAGTTATTTTTTATATGGATACCTTGGGTAATTGCTCGCAGGACGAAACTGTAAACATAATTAATCTAGCAACTAGGTTTGTTTGATGCCAGATATCGTGCGTGGGAGAGACATGAATTGTTAAAAGCATCTCCGCCTTCGTTTTATTTTTAAGTGCTTTAAGTGCTAGGAAAAAAAAATCTGACGAAGCGCAGTAATGTTATTAAAATCGTTTGCAAATGGCGAAAAATCTTCACCTCATTTGGGACTATTCCCTTCCATTTCTATTCATGAGTACAGACATAGGCGTACGGGAGGAGAGGGGGGCAACTGCCCCCCCAAAAATTTGGAGAGGACCAGATTCGGGCAAATAGCTCGGGTAGAATTGGGAAAAATAAATTTCTAAGCGTGATTAAAACAGAAAAATTTTCAAAAATCGGTGACGATGAAAAAGAGTTTGGATATTAGCATGCAGTATGTAATTCTTATTTCTAGGTTTTTTTCTAACTAAACATTCGAGCAGAGCGATTCGGGCAGATCGTCTCTGTCCCCCCAAAATTATTAGGGTCCGTACGCTTATGAGTACAGATGGTGTATTCGAAGCATGAAATGTCGTCTTACTGTAAATATGTTTGCCATAGTGGGAACTGATAAGCTATGGTTACCCAAACGATAAATCACAATGATAAGAATACATTTCTCACCACAATTGACCAAAATTGTGAAAGAGCCGAGGGTTTTCCGTGTCGCCAAACTTCTCCATTTAATATTTACAGCTAGCTTAACTGTCGTGATTTGAAAAGATTAACGATTAATGGAAATTTGAGTTTGAATAGTGCAATATTGAGTCAGATGATTAGTTTTATGTCAATATAAAAAAAAAATTTTAACAGCCTACTGCAGTTGATTCAAAAGCATATTTGTGTTGTGTGGTTGTGTCATTCGTGTGTATGCTGGATGGTCGTTGCGTGTGGTTAGTTTTGTGATGTGAACGAAATGAAAGGTTTTGTTTATTCTGTCAACATTTATATTTGGTCCAAAATGGAAACCATGTGAAGTCAATCTTTAATAAGTTTTTAAATGTTTCACGACATTGAGGTTGAGTTGTCTTTTTTAATTGGGTTGGCCATCTGATAGGCAAAGAATAGAGGCATTTGCTCCGCGACGACACTCGAAAAAACAGCCACCCTTTCATTTATCGACGGTTGCGATTAGAAAAAAATAATAAATGCCATTGAAACCATGACCAAGCTTTTTAATTTAGCTTTGCATAGAAATTTTAACTATCCGCGGTCCCGTCAAAAGGAAATTTATTTGTTTTATATTACTTCATGACTAAGTCAAATATTTCCTCTCGTGATTAGAAATCGTTCCTAGTGTTATCCTTCGTAGTTAGCCATGGTAAACTTCAAAAGCTAACTTCCTCTGCCCTTCGTGGAGTTTTTGCCCATAGAGATATGCCGGGTAAAAAGCTTTGTGGTCGAGATTATCGTATCTTGCCTGTCAAATATGGGGAATAAACGCATTACGTTTTGTTTTTGTCTTTTCTTAATGGTGATTAAATTATGCAAGAGCATTTTCTGCTTTCCGCAATCGTCACGATGTTATCGTTCGAAATATGTAATCGACTTGCGTTTGTGGGGATATCTTAACCAGCTTTTGAACCAGTAGTCGGAGGAGGTTTACAAACAGTTGGAAGCAAACAACTTCATTGCCATGTCTGTCAGCGTTTCCAAAGATTGCTGTTCTTCGATGTCGTAATTCCGAACGACTTCAATTTAGTCTCGAATGACATCTTATAATTACTACTTTGTGGCTTTGCCAAGTCACGTTAAAGGAATCTGTCGTATCTTTTATTTGAACAAAACAACAATCTCACTTCATTGCTTGAGAAGGGATAATCTTATCTCGGTAAGATGTTTCCTCAAGACAAGTCGAGTTGACAAACTGCCAACATAGTACTTGTTTTTAATTTGGGTTCCATGGCCAATGCTGTGCCGTGGTGTAATCCCTAATTATTTGTAGATGCGATTCTATTTTGTGTATTTTTTATTCTTCATCGAGGGTAAATCTCGTAAGAAATTGAATAAAACTACATTTATGATTTTCTTAATCAGTATTTTTTTCCCCCCTTTTTTGAGTCAGATGGTGGTATCGCAAGGGCGACAAAATCTCATTACCTAATTTGCATAGAGTATGAATTATTTTCAAAAAGTCGAATCTCGTGATGTTCCGTTTCCCTGTGTCCACCAAGTATTTAATCTTTGAAGGTCAAATCTTGGGAACACACTCCTGCAGCGTAGGGTCGCTGTATTTAGTAAAAATGAAGGTGATAACATAATGTGTTTGAGTTGTGATGAGTGAGCAAAGTTTGCTCAAAGCTAACAGTGAGTTGTCTCAGTCGTAAGTTGTCTTGACAAACAAGACACGAGCTGTTTATAGGTTAAGTAATTATTCCTTGGCTGATGCTTCGAGTTTTCTGCCCGACATTTGAAGAATCGGGATGCCTCCTCTGTATTGTGGTAGATCCCTCAGCCAAGCCCATTCATGTGGTGTCTTGGCATTGGTGGGTGGCGACTCGGTGGTATCCTAGAATAGCGATTAATAACGCCAATTAAAATCTGGACGCGTATTCGGTCATGGCGGAAGCAACTGAAGGACGTGTGAGCGAATCGTTTAAGTTACTGCCGCGTTTTTGTTATGACTATTATGAGTTGCTTATCATAACATTTAACCTTCTCAGTTGTACTCAAATATATAATCACGAGCTGCGAAGTAAAAAGGAAATTACAGATCACAAAAGAGCCAGAACAAAGGAGACAAAGCAGGCAATAAACGAACAGGTTTTAAGATAAACCACGGCATGTTTATTTCACTAACGTTCGCTCATTACCTACTTGAAAGTGCTGTCGCGATTATCGAAAGGAAAGCGGAAAAAAACAAGGCCTTCTTTCGTACTGAAGCCGAGAAAAGCGTTTTAGGTACATGATTCCGTCGTGACTTGCCGGTGCTTTAGTTGTCAACAAAGCGAAGTCATGTATGTTTGAGAAGGACTCTGCCAGATTACAAACACATAAATTTGTCTAAAAGATTTACGACCTGAGGTATAGGTTGAGTAAATGTTATCCCCGTCAATATACATCATATTTCAGCAAACGTTGAATTGTTGATTCATGCAGCTAGCGGGCTTGTTCACGGATCGTTCGACGGTCCCAAACGTGGACGACGGGTAAATTAGCATTGAGACCCAAGCACGATTCAGTCGTATCATTTTTATTTTTTTTTTTTTTGTTCTACCTAATTGGCGTTTTGTCGGTAGCCCAGCAGGTGTGCTTGTTCTCATGAAAGGAAATTTCTTCGTCGCATTGTGCATCCTACTCCTTATCTTTTGTGGAAGAATGGTGGAAAAAAAATGAATTTCGAAACAAATGACACTAAATAATTGCAAAATTATACAGCTGTTTTTCCCTCTGTCCTTTGTGCATGCATAACTCATCATTCGTTGATCGACAGCTCGCAAACTTGTTAATTAATTGGTCAGACCCCGGAAATGAAAATTGTTCAGTTTCACCACTCCTTTGGCTTCTACCAGCGTCCCACGCACGAGTTTCTCGTCCCTAGCCGCTCGGTGCGCGCGCACGAAAGCTATCAAGAGCGAAGATCTGCTTTCGAAACACGTGCTGTTAATTTCCTCTGTGGCTTTGGCAATTGCCACAAAGGCGACGTGTTGCATTTGGTATTAAAATGGTAATACCTATGATAGGTCTGGACAATATTTACTACAAGAGTACAAATTTAAGTTGATCGCAAAACATTTACAGCTTTTTCGTAAACAAATTAAGAACTGACGATTGCCTTTTCAACTCCAATCAATATTAGTTTCTTTTTTTACTCCAAGAGCTCTTCATTTTTTTTTCAGTTTTCGTTTCGACCAGCGGCGCATTTTTAGCGGGCTTAAGGGTTCTTAAAAGCTGTAGCAACCACCACGCGATCCGCGTTGATTGACCCTGGTATGGAAATGCAATTAAAAATCTTTCCTTTTCCAGTAATTTTGACGGTTCCTCTGCAGCAGGTGGGATCGCTTAGTTCAATTTTCGGGTTCAAGTTTTCAATTGGTGATATATTCATGACCAGAGTTGTCGAGCATAAAGAATTTATCTTGGTGTCGCTAGCAATTTCCCTCTTCGTATGACAAGGAGACTTGGACTTTATTTGTCATGTTAATCAGTCCACCTAGCGACAAAACCGAACCAAGCTACCTAGTTGGACTTGAAAAATGTTTCGTGTTGTCAGCTTTAGAGGATTTTAAAAAAGTAACAACATCGGCGTTTCGAATAGGCGGTTTGTGAATCGAATGGTCCAGTGTGGATAAGATGGCTGATGTATTACGGGTGGAAAACGCGCATTAAGTGACCCATATGTACAGACACTTGGCGGATTATCTCCGTCTTCAAACCGATCTTTATACGCGCAAAATCCTACGATAACAATTTATTCTGGTGCGTGTGTCGATTAATTACATCGCTGTTGACTTGTACGGTGGCCGCAAAAAGTGTCACGGCCGTGTTGGAAGTTGGGCGAAACAATTGCGCTTTTGCACGAAGAAGCGAAATCTTGGCGTGCTTTTGATGGACGTGTGATAATGCACCCCTCAATATTTTAATAAAATGTCGCACGGCGGGTGGCTTTCAAAAGCGATGTGTCAATAAACGGTAAGGCATCCCCAAGCGCTTTGTCTTGGGAACAATGAAATGGGTGTGGCCTATAATCAGAACGTTAGTGGTGTTTACTTGTTGGGTCACTAAAACTAAAATTACTGCGAAGCGCAGGCCGTACTCTGCGCTGAGTGTCGAGGAAGCTGGAGTGAGCAAACAAGGCGAGGGGACAATAGCTGCGACGTGATGGAACAAGTTTTGGGACAGGATTTCGTAAGTGATCCTCTTGATCCGAAAGCAAGACAAGCGAAGGAGAAAGAGAAATCGCTGTCTTCTCGGCGAAATTTTACGCATGCAAAGCCTCCGTATTCGTACATCAGCTTGATCACAATGGCCATACAGCAGTCGCCGAACAAGATGCTCACTCTAAGTGAAATCTACCAATTTATAATGGACTTATTTCCGTACTACCGATCCAACCAACAGCGTTGGCAAAACTCTATACGCCATAGTCTGTCTTTCAACGACTGCTTCGTCAAGGTGCCGCGTTCACCCGATAGGCCAGGCAAAGGAAGCTACTGGACTCTCCATCCGGACTGTGGAAATATGTTTGAAAACGGCTGCTACCTGAGGAGACAGAAGCGCTTCAAAGCAGACAAAAAACCAAATCTCAGTCACCTTGTCAAGCCCGGATCCTACGTTCCCTCGTTGGGTTCTTCGATTCCGAAAGTTCAAGGAACAAAAACCTTCGCGACCCCATCTTTCCTCGCTCCGACACACTACGCCGGATTCAGACCGTCGTTCAATCACCCGTTCGCGATTAAAAATATCATTGCAGACCATGAAATGGACTTTCGTGGGTACGACTCCATGCACTTCAATCCCTACCACCCTGGTTCGCTCTCTACACCTCCGCCTGTTCCATCCATGTCGCCTATGTCTTCATTCGGTCTCCCGAAGACCGGTCTAGACCCTCCATCCCTGATGACAACCGAGCAGAACCTCAGTCCTTATTATCCCTCTTGTGGCTATATCAACACGTCTTCTAGTTGCTCTTTGTCTGGGTATTCGTAAACATTTCAACAACCTATCGTTAAATTTACCAGATAAATTTTCTCGTAATTTATTCCTGAATAAAAGCCAAGTCGAAATGGTCCCAACTCGAAGCAACTGGAGCTTCCTCCTAAATTCGCGTCAACGAGTGTTTTAGCGAAACCAAGACACAAGTGGACCGCTAACGTGTAATAAAATAACTGAGTTAAAATTTGATATAATGTAAATTTGCTAGAACTGTACAGCGATTGCAGATTTAACGTAGTGTTCGAAAGACCGAGGATGAAATAGTGACGAAAAAAAGGGGAAAGACGAGTATAGCGGCGCGTGACAGCCGGCGGCAGACATGTTGTAATTTCATCATTATGTACAGTGCGTGTATTTATTTCCCTTCATTTTCAAGTTGTATTTATAGATTACACCGCAATCCTTACGTGAATGCTATGCGATCTTTAACATCATTATTGACAAGAAAGGAATAAATGTTGTTTAAAATGGACTTGAGTTGTTTTCCCTTCACGTCAGTTCCTTCGCTGGCGTTTGTTTCGCTTTCTTGGCACTCGCAAGCCCTGTGGCCCTGCAAATCGACGAACACGGTCAAAACTATCTGGGTTCTTATGTGAGAACTGGGGTAATAACCGGGCCAAACCTTGGCTTAATTATTTTGATCAATACTGGTCGTCGTCACTTGAGTAAATTTGACTTAAACGCTCGTCTTTAGAACAACAATTACTCGTGGCTCATCTTACTTTCGCTGTTTGAGGCGATAAACGATGTATCCGGCTTTAGAGAAAATACGAACTTTTTGTCACTTCACCGGAATTTAGTTTTTAAAAACAACTCGTGCTGGCACGAGTTTAACCAACATGAAAGGAATGACGAGAAATAAGCGTCGCGTGTAGTTGCCTGGGCAAAGGAGATTTTTCTCTGATGTTTGCAAATTCTTTCAAGAATGGCTGACGCAAATACTGGATCAAACAAATCATTTAATGTTCTTTTTAGGCGGTCGGACTCTGTCAATAGCGGTAAACTTGGGTTTTTTTAGACACATAAGATTCGTTAACGCGTTGAGAACACATTAAATAAAAGGTTCAACAATCGTTTTGCCATATGTTTAAAAGAGTCCTCGCTGCTATCCACAACAAATTGGTGTTGATGTGGGAAGAGGAGTTAAATTTCTGTAAACATCCGCAAATAGTCGAACCACTTGAAGTGTCTCGCATTTCGTTTAAACACTGTGCAAAGTAAGAACACTTCTACACTCCTGTTTTTATCATCGGCGGTGGACAACATTTTGGATGTCTTTTTTACTGCGAGTCTCCGAAACCTTCATTGTCGGATGGGACTTGTCGATACGACGAATCGTTGACAAATAGTTGAAGGCCTCAAGCTGGCGTCATTCTCCTCGAAGCACCTTTTGCACATGAGGAAATGAAGGTAATACGTTCTTTTAGCTTGGTCTTCTTGTGTAAGGAAACAAGGGGCTACCCGTGGTGGCGAAAAGGGATTTTGAATATTGTGAAATTCTCCCGTAAGTCCTCGCCCACCTTCCTGTCTGTCCACCATGAATCATATGATGATCGAAATTTGAAGAGAACTCAAAAGAACACTTCTGTTTCAACAGAAGTAATTGCTATTGTACGTCCATTCTGTTTTCAAAAACTTATCAATGTACATCGTTTGTCCCAGAAACTCGCAATCTTTTTTACACAATACACAAACCTTTACGAAGGCAAAAGGGAGAACGAAATGGGGCGACAGCCTTTCGTATAACGTTCTTTCCCTTCCATGCAGTCGCTTTTAAACACTTCAAAGGAAATTAATCGAACCAACTAAAGCAGAAAAAAGTGTAATCCCAGTCTCGTCCACGAATGCCGACCTATTCAAAGAATTCCTGTTCAACTTGCGACTGCAGCTTTGACGCCATGTCGTCTTTGTTGTCCTGGCCCCGAACATCATTAAGATTTCTGTCAGGAAATTTATCTTACGTACAAAGCAAGAAAGACCATCCGTTGCTCCCTTTGAGACCCCATGAAAAGAATAAACTTCAATTCACACGTTTTTTGTCCGAGACTGACGGTTTCTCCGGGTCAAGGTTGTCAGCCACTGTCTCAACTGTTCCAAATCATTTATTCAAAACTTCTTCAAACTTACTCTGGTAAGCTTTGTCCTTTTCGAGTGAAATTTGAGATGGAACGGTCCTGTTCGGCCCAACTCTACCTTTTACCCGTTAATTCCCTTGTACGAACATCTTTCAACACACTTGAAAACCGTTTGTGTATGAATGGTATGAAATTTCAAAACTGTACTCTTTAAGTAGACCTGACTAACACGAGGCGTTTCTTTAATATATTCCTGTGACATACTGTTTGCAGATTGTATTCATTGACCTCAAGGACTTTTTTCGAATTCAAAAACCATTTCTCGCTAGATATCTTAATGTCGACAGTTCGAACATGTGTGTGCGTCATAATATGCCACCTAAAACATTAGGTATTCATCGCATGTGTAGCGTCGGTAAAGAATACGGTTCTAATATCCTTTTTGTTGTCTTCGGTCTTTTTTCCCCATTCTTATAATGCTTATGACACTTATATTTTCTCTGCGATATTTTTACGAGGAGAGGAAGGGGGGAGAGAAAGAGAGAGAGTGAGTGGAAACACAAGCTCTCTGCAATATTAGCTACGGAATATGAAGTGTGTTCTCGCTTGCATCTAACACCGTGCTACTTTTGGAGCAATCATGGAACACAAACGTTAATACCAAGCGGCACTCGAAATATCCCTGTTTCTTTATGTTTATTTTAGGTCTTCACTCTCTCTCTTGTCTGCTTCATTTTGACATTCTTAAAGGCATGAGAAAGAGTACGCCACCGAAGTACTTTCATCTGATCCACAATCTTCGAATTAACTGTTCCAAGCTTATTTGGCCGGTACTCGTTTAGTTTTTGAAGGATTTTTAATTATTACTTTATTCATTTTGTTGTTTTTTTACCAGGCTCATTTCTCTGATTCCTTTTCCGTGATATCTCACAACATGAAATGAATTTGTACTTTGTACGGGAGTACTGTTTGCTTGATTATTCCGTCCTATTGTTGATTTTAAACGAGGCTAAACGAGGGACTCGGAAGATGTAGTCTTTTGAGGTGTAGAATTACAACAATAACTTCTCTTAACGTGTTCACTCCAGGCTAGAATTGAAACAGGTTTTAAAAAATGCCTCTTGAATTTCAACCTTCATTATAACACCTCCGATTCGCTTATGGTCGCTGTCAACATTTCCTAACTGCTAAGCAGTTTAGGGGCAAAAGCGAGTGAGTACATTTACCTCTACACGAATATTCTTCCTTTGAAGTCAAGTTGAAGGCTTGTCTAATTTGTCTGTCATACCTACGAACGTCTTTGTATTTTTAAATTGTCAGCCTCTTTAAGGTTTCCAGCTTAAGAACTGATGGGCTGTAGTAATTAAATGCATTGAAAGTTTGGTTTATGAAGGGGGTGATTACTTGGCAAACATTTCGGATTTTCCAGGCATAGTCTGGTCTGTTTTTCTTCTTGGTTCATGCTCTTTGAAACGACGGATTGCTTCATCTTACGATCTATGTGTTCCGGCCGCCTGTGTTACTCGGAAAATATATTTAACAGACCACCCAAGAGCTATTCAAACATTCACAACGCTTCTTTCGAGGAAAAAACGTCAGTGAATTGAGTCAGGAAAAGGAAATGTTGAAGTAATCGGAATATAGATTTTATTAACGTCAAGGAAAATATCCATGTGGCAAGAACTTGTTGCTCTTTAACTGTTTGAGTCCGAGTTTAGCAAGATATTATTTGCCGAAGCTCAGCAAGAGCCGTGTAAACACCGTGAGATAGCTAGATAAACTAAAACAACATTTTACGAAACGGACAGAATATCGCCCTGATTGTCCCTACGCGTGAGGTTACATAAACGATCAAGGAAGCGAGCATTTAGTGTGGTGATTTGTTGTGCCACATGTTCTTCGAGGCTCTGGCGTTTTGGGTTTGAGCGATTTTGATGGGAAGTATTAGGCGTGTTTGAAGACGTTTGAGAACAATCCCGTTATGTTTTCTCACTTTTCTATGTCTAAATAGAGAGGTAATCTTGTTAGATCTTGATAGGAAATTGCTGGGAAACGTGTCGCCCTTGGGGAGGCGAGTGATTACTTGTCATCAGCTCGAAAGCGTGACTTGATGTCAACCAGATGTCCTGTGTTGTGGGTGTGCCTGGAGAAATATTCGATGTGGAAATCAGTGGATAACCTTATCGCCAGTGATGAACGAAGAGAAGGTTTTCCGAGGTAATTCCTTCTGATGTAGGTCATCTAATAATCTCACGGGATCGAAACTCGAGTTCCCCTCGTTTCAGGTTGTGACGCTTTGCATGCAGTTGGAAGCTTAACATGTGTAAGTGACATTGAGCAAGGACCTGTATGTGTGCACTTTTTAAGCTACTTGCTAATGGGAAAAGAAGTGAAGTCTTAATAAACATTAGTCATGGTTTTGGGAAAGGAATTTGAAATTTGAAACAGAGAAATACGTGATCCCTATCGTTCTTTTTCGTTGTTTTAGTCCGGCGTAAAATCCATTCGCTATTTTGCGGCCGACCTTATTTTGTCTCGGAGATCAAAATATTCAAAATGCATGGTGATACGTTGGCATAATATATTACACAGAAAGTTGTTTCTGCCTCTTGAGTTATGTCTTCCTTTGTGGCGTCTCTAATCAAAAATGTTTTTGCTTTTATAAAAAGATCCTGAAATGGATGACAGCGTTCTTCCTCTCATCAGGCCGATGACAAATGGAGATTGTTGATATATTATTATTCAAACAAGACGCAGACTAATGGATTCATCTGTTTCCCGCCAGTAAAATAATGCAAAACCGGAGTCCCAAAATCTTCTAAAACCTCCTCAGCTATCCTGAAGGTTAATGTCTTTTCGTCTTAACGTTTTGAAATGCTGGGACTGTTTTGAAGAGTGATCATAGGTTTCTTCAGACGAGTATTGGGATATATTTTTCTTATGTCTTACTAATTCTGTACCTCCGGTTTTCGACCAGAAGGACTGTTTCATCTGGAATAATCCACTCTGCAGTTTTAGATCTTGAAACTACTTTCTTTCTGTTAGAAAAGTGGGATCTTCCGTTTCTGATACAGGCTGCTTTTGCCGCTTACAGAAATATGCGATATCTATCTTCACTTTAATGTATTTTTTGTCTGACGAGAATATCTGATTGTTTCAATTCGGTGAAGACTGGTTTGTCCAAAACATACCCCAAGTTCCTAAAACTAGCACAGGTTTAAACGTATGCAGGATGCTTCCCAGATGCAGCTGGCTAATAAGAATATTAAATTTCGTTTCGTTAATTGAATGCACTAGTATATTTCCGACTGCTAAAAAGACACCCGTATTAAAGCGCATATATTTTACAGCCGACGGCATGAAGCTCTTTTAACCAAACGACGCTGTAGAAGAAGGGAAAAGTGCGTGGTTTTTATTGGCGTTCATTTCCAAACCAAATGAAAGCAATTGATAAGGTGCTTTGCATTCGGCTTCACTCGGTTCTTCTGTTTGCTTTTCCCCTTAATCTATCATTCTTTTCTGTCATTGGCATTGTATAGTGCTAGATATACGTCTGTGTGTGGTTTCTTTTGATATAACATTTGCAGAATATGAAAGGAAAATTGAATTGCATTTTATCTGCAAGGTTTCAAGTTGGCAACATGTGAACATGCGCCTAAGTTGGTGGCAAAGTGTTTAGTGTGCTACTTAATCCGCCCAGCAGGTAAAAAAGATGTTTTTCTTAGGATTTATCGCGTTTACCCACATGGTTAGTCGGAGTTAAGCTAGGTCTAAGATGTAAGCTGCCGCCACCATCTTCATCGAGTTTTATGTATAGCCGTGGTAGACATGATATAACTAATTCAAAATTAAACGTTGAGCTGACATTGTGAAGTGTTATGGTGTAAATCCAACAGAGCTGAGTTGTGATCGGGAACGTCAAAATACTTTGATGCTAGAAGGTTCTCATTTTCCAGTTTAAGATGCTAGTTGCTAAACTTCCATTTGAACCGAGCATTCACGCTAGGTTTCGCTTCAGAAAGTTTGAAATAAGAATGGAATTTAAGGATGCGCTGTGTGTCCAAACTTGGGGCTGTCTTGCTAGGAAATCAGCTTTTCAATTACTTTATCTTCTCTTGATTGACGAGTTGGTAATGGCTGGGATTAAGGTTTATTGTATTCACAGACGAAGCAAGATTTAACGTGAAAAACAAAACTATTTTTTATCCATCCTCCCTTTTTCTATAAACCCATAAATTCCATTCAAAACAATTTTTAAAAATTTAGATTGTTTTTTTGGCTTGGGCTTTGTGACTTACAGAAGCAAGGATCTTCACTCATGTAGTAGCCTTTCATATGTATTCAGCTTGTGAATGCGTTGCACTATCTCCTAAAAACCAAGCTTAAGTAACGTCTTCATAGACGAATCTTGAATGCACGATATCTGAAAGACTACTGAGCTTTCAGCAAATTTCTTGTTACATTTGTTTTTAGACCGGCTAATTTCTGAGGGAAATTTATGCTTTTCCAAGCAGGGATTACTGGCATCAACGTGCATTCCTTGTGTTTGCTGAGGAGTTAGTTGAGGTTATCTGTTTAAAATTAAACTTTTTCAATCTATTTATGTGCCGTGGCAAATTAAAGGATTTTCACGGCCTGTGCCAACATCGTCGTGTAAACATGAAAGATGAGATTTCTTGGCATTCGGTTGTAATGTTTTGTTGTCAAACCGCCAGAAATGCATTAAATCAAAATCTTCGGGGCTAGTTGCGTAGATGAATTTCAGTCCTGCTCGTCAGGCTGAAAGGACCATGCGTCAGCCCTGGTTAAAATTTTCATTATAAAGTTGCCAGTGGTTTCCAAAGGTAATTCCTCGTGAACCCAGGCTCGAAGTCTCCGTACAATCACCCCTTTAATCAGAAACGTTTTTTGTATGGACTGATTAATTTTCTAACAACAATGGAACAGTTTTTAAGGGATGAATAAATGGGGCAATCTCAGTCCGGCTTACCGGACTGAAAATAAAATAGCTCAGCCTCTTACTGAAATTTTAGTCATGCATGTAATCGATGAAAATTTTCTTAGGGAGTTCCTTGTGAACCCGGGCTGAAATCCTCCAAGTTGTCCGCTTCTTAGAAAGAAGAAACAACTGATAAAGTTATTTTTTATTTGGGTTTACAAGATGACTTTTCTGAATTGTTTTCTTATCGCAAACAGTATTGACAACAGAAGAAGTCAAGTCGTGAAATGTTAACCTGCAGCAACTGTTAACAAACCAGAACATGTCTTATCCTTGAAAGGGCCCACAAAAAAATAACCAAGTTATCAGCCCATCCTACAGTAATGTTTTAAATCAGCAATATTTGTCTGTGTATCGTATTTCAACGCCTCGAATTAATCCACTGATGATTACTACAGTTTGAAAAGAACGGAGTTGGTTGCCAAAAGCCAGGATAACTTTTCATGAGCTGCGAAGCGGGCAATGGCTTATCCAAAGTAAGAAATTCACAAGTTGATAACTGTCGTGACTGATCGATAAGAATTCTAACGTTTCGAGCAAAGGCCCCTCGTCACTCTCTGACAAAGGACCTTTGCTCCAAACGTTAGAATTCATATCGATCAGTCACGACTGTTACCAAAGTTTGAATTTCTTATCTGCGCAGTATCCTATTCTTCTATCAATGGCTTATCCAGCCGGTAGGTTCTAGCGTGTGAACTGCACTATCCTTGCTTTAAACAACTGAACTTAAAGTTCATGGGACACCCAAACACAAATTTCAGAGAGTCCTGCTGTATGTATGAAGGAGAAAATATGTGATGAGCAGTCAGGATTATACATTAAGAGTTAATGAAAAGAAGCTCTCTGTCTAGAAATATTTTATTGAAGGAGCTTTTATTGAACGTGACTGGCAGCCGAACACTCGTGGAATAAATATTTTTGATCAGAGAACGTCTTTCTTATTAGATCACAGTGTATGTGAACTTCACACTGTCGAGGAAATAGCTGAAAAATATATAAGGGGCCGCGGAGCGGCTTTTTAAGTGGGGGGGCTAAAGGGAATGAACGGATGTCTTTCAATTCGCGCGAAAATTTTTAGGGAGTCAAGAGGCATACGGTCACGTAAATGAAATCGCTAAAGCACTAAAACAATACTTCTTGCATTTTAAGAGATGTTTTAATTAACAAACAATTATTATCACAACTATCATAATATTCGGTTTGATAAACAAATCGTGAAATGTAACAAGTACAAATGTAGTATATAATACAAAATAATTAAATGCAAACGCAATATGTATGGTTCTCAGCACAAACCAAGATTTGTATTTTAGTAAAGCTGAAAACTGTCAACTTAAAAATGTCTTTGTGCTACGTCACTGGCTTTACCGATTCTATCGTTTGATTAATTTGTGATGCTACTTCGTGATTCTTGGATACATGATTCAACAGGAAAAGCGATAGTTTCTTGGCTAGACTAAAAGACCGAAACTGATGTTGTTCAATGTGTTTTGTTTTTTCATATTCTTATGTATCTTTTAATCTGTAGACCCAAATAAGAGGGCATAAACAGATGCGTTACACTTTGTTATAAAAAGGCATTTCTTTTTAATATGGGCAGTTTTTGCGGTTTCAAAAAGGTTGGAGGGGCACAATGGTTTTGACCACCGTTGGTTGGGAATGGTTAAATTTTTGCGATGCTTTGGGCTACATTTTAAAATTAGCAGTTTATACATGCAATCTATTAACATTTAGTTTGTTTTTTTTTGTGGCGAATTCCGTTTTCTGAAGATTAAATTATTTTTCTTAGGATAAAAAGTGGGGGTAGGGGGCTAAAGCCTCCCCAGCCCCTCCCCCTCCGCGGCCCCTGTATATATGCATTGTCAACCATATATAATCCTTTGCTTTTATTCAGAAAGAGAACCATCACTAGTAAAAAAAAACCGTAATCAGTAATCTTTATAGAACATGAAGGGAAAAGTGTTATCCAACCCCATTTTATAGTTTCCCCAGCTACCTCTGTCGCGCATGTTTGGTAAGTCCTTTTAATTTTTGAGGCGTCGGGGACGCAAAAATGCGGGTGACCTGCGAATAGCAGTAGCTGGTGGAAAACTTGCCATTTGGCGGTTAAAATCTAGTTCTACAGTTTAAAGCAAAGATACGTTGTTCACTCGTCAGGACTAATCCGGTCCAAGTTTAATAAGTAAAGATTATAAACCGTGACCAGGTTGTTGAAGCGATATATACCTGAAAGCGTAGCCCGATCCGAAGGTTGATATATCGCTAAAAAACTGTGGATGGCCAAGGTATATAACGTTCTTATGTCATCGTTTCTGAAGTTTAGCAGAGAGTCTTTGAATTACACGACAAACATATAGAAATGGCAAAATTCTGTCAAAAATTACATAAATACCTTAATAAAGTTGATAAGTCATATAAAAACCTTCGGAGAATACAAGAAACTGAGACAACGATAGTATGTCCGTCGCATTTTCACCAAAGCAGAGATTCCTGGAGGGCAGTAGGACCTCTAGAAAGGATTAACTTTATGCGCCAAACACATTGCTGTCTATTGTGCCTGATTTGACGAACTCACGCGTGACAAACTCATCATGATCATCATCATCATAAGGCTTTATTAGAAATGAAAAATTATTGGCATACACGGTATCATTTCATTCAAAGAATGCTCTTCCAATGAGCCGTGCAATAAAAAAGAAATTATTAACCTGTGACAAAATTAAAAATATTTGTACACAGGCCATATAAAAAATATTTGTACACAAGCCATTACACACATACATGAACATACATGTCCGTGAAAGCAAAAGCACACACGTACATGTATACCCATGCTAAGTACATTAAGATATTAAAAATTTAATTTATATTACATTGGAAACCCAATTCCACCGAATCGCCCCTCCATAGCTATAAAGAATTTTTAAAAGACTGAACAGTTGGTCTATTCCTTGTTACATCAGAAAGCTCATTCCATAGAACAGCCCCTCGGTAGCCAAAAGTTCGTTTTCCAGCCTCTGTCAAGGGCCTTGGTATAAAAATATTGCTAGAGCTGCCTCTCAGACTATATGAATGAATCTGGGAGGTTGTTTCAAATCGTAAATTAAGCTCTTCAGGATACAAATGGTTCAATGATTTATAAATGCTAACTGCCATTTACTTATTACGACGTTGTTCAAGAGTATCCCATCCAAGGGATTGCAATAGATCGACCGCACTGACATCATAATCAGAAAAAGTTATAATTCTAATTGCCCTCTTTTGAAGCTTTCAGTGGAGTTTGTCAGACAGGGTTTTTCCTAAACAGCCCCATATTTCACTACAATAATCTGGGTAAGGTAGTACCACTGCTTTATACATCAATAGCAATGTATCATAAGGGACTAGGCATCTATTTTGCATTAAGACCCCAAGACATGTTGATACCTTTTTACATAGACCATCAACGTGTACCTACCAATTTAGCACTTCATCAATTTCAACACCTAGATATTTGTAGGAATTGACTCTTTCCATATACATTCCATCTATTCCAATTTTGAAATGGTAGTCAAGGCTACTAAGGCGTTTTTGACTAGCAATAATTAGATACTTCGATTTTTTAACATTTAAAGTGAGTTTATTTGCTCGTAGCCAAATTTGAGCATTCTTTAGTTCATTATTTAATATTGTTTCAATATTAAGATAGCCCAGGACATCACATGCAAGTTCGTTGGCAAATGATGTACGATGAAGTCAGTTCTCGTTTGAATAAAATTTTGTTGAAAGGTAGTTTTACCGTAGTTGATGTATAAGTTCACATTTAAAGGAAAATATAGAGTGCTATATATCGGCAGTGATTAACGACGTGTTTGAAAAGCCAGCAGGGAGAGGGGACTGCCGAAACGTACAACAGGATGACACTGACGTTTCGAGCGAAGGCCAAACGCTTAAGCTTCTTAATGCAGTTTCCTCACCCTTTTGGGTTCACGTTTAATAATTTGAACTGACTGTGCAGATACATAAACCTCTTGCTTGTGACGTGAAAATGACCTATCTGGAGGGCTGCTGAAAAACTCCGACCTTCAATAGATCGAAATAATCTATGGAATTATTTATTATTTGAAAGCAGTTTTAGTCTTAGTAAGAATATTTGAGCCAAGCTCAGTACCTTAGATGGAGACCTAACTTGCCGTTGCGTCGTTTATTCGTGGGTCGCCTTCCTAAGATTGGTTGAGTTGGGCTCCACTATTCCTAGTAAAGACTATAGACTTATTAGGATTAGTGGAGCCCAACTCAATATATCTTAAGATGGAGACCCATGAATATATACGTTTTCCACTGCGAAAATCCATAACTATGGTTCAAAGCAATCTTTCCCTAACAAGTAAACAAATACAACAGGTCTATCGGACGTGTCACACATCGTTGTAACTGAAATGATATCCGTAAGTCCTCTAACATTGTAATTTTATCGTCTTGACTTATTTGACCCTTCAACGGGCACTGTTCCCACTTGACAACTTGTTAATTTTAATGTTGCTAACGGCAGACGGTTTTACTGCGGCTAACGCCAGACGATTTTGCTCGTCAAAGGGAGACTTATTCAAAACCTGCCTGGCAAAGGATTAAGAGATGGAGCTAACGTGGAACTGACACTGTGTCGTTTGGAGAACATCCCAATTCGTGACAGGAATTCGTATTAGAATTGGTAGTTCCTTCAGCTGAAGTTGCCTTTGTGCCTTGTGATTTAGCCTCAGGCCGGCGAGGTGATCGTTTTTGCTTGCCATGTTCTCCAAAACACGATGCGGATATTGATAGATCCTGAAGAGTGGTTTTCTTGTCTGCGGGAATTGGTTTGTAAATTTTGTAAATCGACTTTTCTTATTTAAAGCAAAGCACACAAACAGAGAACAATTATGTACTTCCGAAAACAACATTATCCAGTTGCAATTGGAAGCATGTGATAAGACCAGTATAATCGATGAAGCTTTCATTTTGTAAGTCGTGAAAAGAGCGGAGCCGTGCAGTGCATGTTTTAACTACGAATACAACCGAGAAGACACATTTTGGTGGGGTGATATCATCTTGGATTCGACTTGCAGGAATGCTGCTACAGCGATTCACCAGAAAAAGTCTGTTTAAAGTGCTAAATTGTTATATTACAGAACGTTTCCAGTTGAGAGGAACAGCGTAGTCTGCATAGCAGAACCTCTTTTACATCATCTCAGGGTGTGAACACAGAAGAGTATTTGGATAGTGGGACTCTCAAATAGTGTTTTTATTTCTGAAATTGTGGAAGGAACGTTCCTCCAAAACCCCTGCCACTTTATCTGCCGCTGAAGCAAATGAAAAAGGTCGAAAAAAAGCGAAAATTAACCCAGTGCCTGTGGAATTAAGATGACAGAGTCATCAGGCAGGAATCATTCTCTGTGTGTGCTTTAGACAGTTGGTTGCGTAGAAAGGGAGAGAGTGAGCGGATGAGTCAAGAATAGACAGGAAAGAGAGGATAGAGGGAAAGCGACAGAGAAACAGGCAGGGAAGCAGGTAGTAAGAGAGCGAGACGGAGAGAGATAGAGTATTCGAGAGAGGGAGATGAAGAGGGAGAGGATGAGAGAACGAGTGTGTGTGTGTGTGTGTGTGTGAGAGAGAGAGAGAGAGGGAGAGGGAGAGGGAGAGGGAAAGAAAGAAAGAGAAAGAAAGAAGAGGAAGAGGATAGAGTGTGGGATGGGTTCGAGAAAGAGGGGGAAGAAGGAAGTAGAAGGAGAAGGAATGGTAGGAAGGCAAAAACAAAATTCAGTTTCTTAGAATTTCATGCTGCCATGTATTTTTGGAAATATCATTAGCGTTTACATGCTTCCGAGGTTGCCATCCTCAAGCATTATTTTATGTACTGGTTTTTTAACGCTTATCTGTCTACGGTAGTCGCTGTTAGCCAATGAAACGCAAAATTCGTCTGTTACTGAATGAACGGCATTTTTCTGGTAAGGCTAAAGTCGATACTGTTTGAAGACAAACAAGGGTCTTGTAAGAAAATAAATTCTCGAGAATTATTGGTGTAAATTTCATTCATACCCCCAAAGATTCGGAACCGTTTATTTTCATTTCTTGTTGTATAGCTATCTGGTCATGACTATATATGAGGATAATTACTTAAAAGTTTTGAGAACGAACTATAGCATAGCTGGACATTGTTTGCCTTCTGAGACGCTAAATGGATGATAAATACTACATGCTAACAAGAATGCTAAACACGATATTATTTATTTCGTATTTAAGTTGTCTAAATGTTTACGACCGCTTTGGCTGCGTGTATGATGTTCCTTGTCTGAGTTTCTTTTGTACTCTTTGCAGGTCAATCACTAAACCTACTCCTGATGTTGTCACTGCTGTTAGCACTGGAACATATCTGCTTGCCATTTAAATGAGTCGTTATCCCCTGAAAGGAAGTACAAGAATTCTTCGACGACAGACTTCCACGACTTCCACACTCCGGTCTGATGCTGTTGACTCTGTTGTCTATTTGAAGTTGTGGACGAAATGTACCGTATGTGATTAATCAACTAAACGTTTTGATAGAAACATGAGAAACGTCTTACTAATTCTTATACTTCAAGTTATTTCATACGATTGTTTGCCCCTGTCTATTCAGAGTGAAAAGTACTTAGGTCTTCGAGCTGTAGCCACTGGTGAATCAAATAAGTATAAATTAAAGTAAATGTTAGCTGGAAGTATTGTGGTGCTTCTGAGCCAATAGTGACGCGAGAAACACGCTTATCGTCCGCAGGACTAGAAAAGTTGCACCTCGTTAATATAAAGATTGTTTCATATCCGCACGCACTGCTTCTGTTCGACAGAGTTCGGTTAATTATTCAACCCGTATAATGTTGAATGGTCGTCATATGAACATCCACCTATTGACTCAATTCGCTTTCATCGTACTTCTCGTAAATCATCTTATTTCTTGACCAGTCTTGTGGCGGCATTCTCAGATACCTAATTTAAGGTCCAATACTGTAGCCAGTGAAACGAAGGGGAAAACTGCGGATAATTGCGTGGATTATTGTAAGTCCAATATGTCTGAGAGGTTGAGCCTTTCATTAGGTTGAGCTCGAAGAAATATTTGATGACAGTGAAAAATGTTCAAAAGCACTTACTCTATAGGTAAACCTGCTTACTCTAGCTAAACGGCGAGATGGACTTTAGTAGAGGAATATTTGACAGCTTAGTAACTACCTCAATCATCCTCAGAGATATACACGAACAGAAATTTTTCATGATAATCTGACACTGCCGAAGTCGACTGAAAAATTTTTCAGTTGACTTTGGCAGTGTCAGATTATGAAAAATTTCTGTTTTGTAACTATCGTGTCCGCAAAATTTTACATACGCAAAAAACGTATTTAAAGCTTACCGCGAAACTCAAACAAAATAACGTGCCGTGGTTATGAACACGAAATGTTTAGAAGGCTTCAGTGTTTTATTTCATATTGTTTCTTAGGTTAACACAACTGATATTTTCATTCGTATGTCTGTATATGAATGTTTATATATTTCCCATTCAGTTGTCTAAATGATAAAAAATGGAGTTTGTTGCTGGAATTTTAATATTACTGTTAATGAATTGCAATTACTATCAAGTACGGCTACTGATAATCATAAAGGATTCGTTGTTTCAAACCTTGATAATCTTGAAAAGTACGTGCCGAAGAATCATCGCAAAATGATCATTATCTCTATATTTCATTATTACGGGAACAAGTCAAAATGTCCTGATAAAAACGAACTGGCAAACGAGACGATTTAATTTCGCTTAGATTAATTGCTGCAAACGCAGCATAAAAAGTTTCTTTTACCATCACTTTGCTGTTAATTTGTGTTTTTTTAAACTTTGCTCCGTCGTGCGAATTATTCACTCAATCAGAATGTTTTTAGAATAATCAAATACTGTTTGGATTCCTACTGCTTCGTTGTAGGTTTTTTTTTTGTCGGTTAGCGATCCTTGATGACATCTGTTTGATATATGACAGTCTCAATTCTTAATTTTTAATTTGGAAACACAAAGACCCAAGCTAACAATAGCCTTCCTGACTCAGGTTTGCCCAACTCTATTTTTCGCACAATGATTTTGAACGCTTGGTGAAAATGTTTGCGGAGGGGACAGGTATTGCCGGACACTTTGCTATGGTTTTTCGTACCGCGCGCGAAATTAGTTTGTTTTAGCGTTCGGATGCGTGTGTTGAATTACCAGCCATTAACTAACAAAAATAGATCACTGCTTTTTAATTTCCCGACAAACATGCGAAAAGTAATTGGCAAGGGGGTTTTCTTTTTGCTCCTGCGCATCGTGGAATTCCAGAAGTTTACTGAGGAACGGTTTTGTTAAAGATTTTGGTATTACTAATGTCATGTTCTTGCTTGTTAGCCATATTTCTCTGGGAAAATAAGGTTCGGGTTTTCTTTTTTAGTTAATATGGTCATTCCGACTAAAGATTAGTTTATTTCCGTACCAAAATATTTACACTGGCTGTCCATTTCTGATGTCAACCGTCCAGAAGAACGCGTCATGGCAGAGTTATTAAATATTTATCCAGGGGTTACGGCAAATGTGTGCTCATTGTTGAAATCGCCAAAAAATAGACTACGTTCTAATCTAAGACGATTCATTTCATTGTCACCAGCGAAATTCACTTTCGTAATTTCCGATCAGTTCAAATGTATTCCTTCCCTTTCTACATTTTTTTCCAATCAGCGTGATGTACCATTGTTCTTGTGCTCGGCAAATATTTGTAGCTATTGAAAGAAGATTTTGACATAAAGATAATCAGTCCGATGTGCATTGTTTGAATTAATCGTGCGAATGTTTGGGAACTTTCTAAGGCTCTGCCAACTGTGAACTAAATTTTCGTCCTTCCATGTAATATTGTTGGGTACCAAATGCCAATCTACCAAAATCGATGTCGGTCTAGTGGTTTCTATATTTATTTTGATTTTTTGAGATTTTTATTTGACCATGTGTCGTGATTTTGGCCTGTGGGATCGAGCTTTTTTGTACAAATTAAAGAGTAAGTCCAAGTGTAGACGTCCAAATGATCGTAAGCAAAGGACTTAGTTTAATTTACTTTAGATTCGGCTCATGGAAAGTTCGAGGTTTGAATTTCACCTAAAAGAGGATCTTCATTGCTAAGCTGAGGAACGGAAATCAAGAAAATGACCGTTAATTCTTAGAAATCAAAAGAGGGTTAGTTCTTTCCCAGCGGCATAAGACTTCTATTATTTTACTCTGGCTGACGCCGGACAACATTATTCGTCAAGGGACAGCTCGCGCAGTGAAAGAAGTAAACGCGATAAGTTCTTGCAGGGTATGAAATTATACGCAACGACTGACAGCGATGTTTCTTTGAAATACATGCATCTCATTTTTCGTGCGTTCGTTTAATTGTTGAAGAAATATTTTTGTGTACATCAGTTTACAGATATATCAAGCTCCGGGTAATACAGTAAATCGTAAAACTTTGCGATGCTGCATTAAAATTTGACTTCCGAATTTAGTCAAAAGATTTGATTTGTGATCCCAGCTTTCTTAATGCCGTTCGAACGTTTTCCGTTGCCATGCTACAGTTGCTAAGGGCCGTTCATTCTACCCCAAACTTATTTCAGGTAGGGATTACAGGTTCAAGGAATAACCAAGATACTGTATTTGTGGAATATATATACAAAGTCTTGTTTCGTTTGGTGACGTAATGTGATGACGTCGCTTTAACGTCATTTGAAAAGAAAAACTCTAATTTTCACAATTTTTAGCCTTGTGCTATATCTTTGAAAACCTCTTGAAGCAAGGTCACTACCTTCAAAAAAGGATGCATGCAATTATTCATCGATCAAATTTTAATAAAGTTATTACAATTTGAGTGTTTCCTCTTAAAAAGAATAATAACTTAAAAATATGCGAAAATTGTAGGATTTATCCGTTTTTATAGACGTCATTATGACGTTACAACTGGACATCATCAAGTCAAGCAGCAGAAATATACGAACGTATTCCACACACAGGTTTTTATGGTCGGTCATTAAATCTGACAAGCTTAATGAGTATCTACGCTGATTCTAACATTCCTTAGCAGCGCATACATTTCGTGAAACTCAAAACGTCCAAACACCCTCGATCCTTTCATGTATGAATTGCTTTTTTCTATTCGTTCCTTTCCTTTCCTTTTCTCTTATTTCCTTTCCTTTTCTTTTTTTTCTTTTCTTATCTTATCTTCTCTTTTTCTTTTTTCTTCTTTTCTCTTCTCTTCTTTTCTTTTCTTTGTTCTCTTTTCCTTTCATTTGTTCTGTTGTTCTAATTTGTTTGTGCAACAACGCTGTACACGAAAGGGTTAATGAATTTTTCAGTGGTTGCTACCACAAGTGGGCGGAAACCATAGAGATCACATAAAACTAGACGGGGCATGAAGGCCGAAAATTGGGTTGAAATTGAAACATTAACCTTTACCTAGCTGTTTTAAAGTGTTCATTTTTTTTGCAAGTATTATAATATAGACTTCATAAAGCAAGGTCAGCTGTCTCATTTTGTCTCTAGTGATGCTTTCCACATAATCCCATTCAATTTCATGGAAATTTGATGATGTATCATATACCATCAAACCATTGTTATTGGAATCATGACAACCAAAGAGACCACTTGCATTTATTCCCCTGCTGGAGGAAAAATACCTATAAAACAAAAGAATTTCCATAAATTTTTCAATCTGTTGAAGGTTGAAACTTTGAAGTTGTCCTCCAGATGGGTTGTTTAGCATATGAGTACAAGTGGTCTATACCGATGTCTGAGTTTGTCATTCTGATCATAAAATGAGTAATTTAAATACATAACTGAAAAACTTTACTCTTGACACCAGCTTTCTAAATCTCTCAACACATCATAGTAATATGATTTATCAAACCCCTTGCGAATCTAAAGTAGAAATATTACCATTTACTGCGTCAGTCTATCATTCGTAATTTTTGGACCGTTTAATCAATTCTTTTTGAAAAATCGAAAGCTTATTGCTGGCAACTTTGGCAAGATTTTTGGAGCAAACAATGCGCCACTTAACAGCGAACGTCAGAGCTGGTTTGTGACTGGATTTCCCCCCCTGGCTACCGTATAACGTTTGGCATTTTAGGCCCACGTGATTGAACTCAAATTCAATTTAGCATGGGAAGTTCTGTTTTTTCTGATCTTTTTTCTGGTCTATTTTCTAAACTTAGTCTGTTATCACGTTGATTGGGTGGCAGAAAGCGAAGGGCAGAGCTGTTTGTTATGAGTAGCGCCCCCCGTATTCCTGGACAACCAAACAATCTTCCTGCAGCAATTTTGCGCGAAATCGTAAATTCTAAGATGGCAGCCATCTAAGTATAGGACTTTTATATCAATCAATTGTTTTGAGGCAAGACCTCGGTTTGCTTTGTGAGTAAATGGACAACATTTGGACACCACAACTTTAAATGTTAATTTGACGTGGACCAAGGTGAAAGACGGGAACTGAAAGCCAGCAGCTTCAAAAAAGGTGAGACGTCTTGTTAATCTAGTTAACTTAAATGGCAGTATGGGAGTATAAGCACTGACGTGAAACTCGTGTCACATTGAATGTGGCCTTAGCATAGGTAGGGGGGTGGCAACCGGGGGGAAACGGGGATCAGTTGGTCAATGAGACAAAAAAATATCAAATTAGTAAATAAATTAAGTAAATGTGTTTTATTTCAAGAACTTTTCTTATTTTTATCTCGGCTGGTGCGTTTTTCTAAATTCCTGATCGGCTCAACGCCAAGTTTGGTCTTTGGCTTGAAAGAGGGAACAGGTCTCTGAATTAGTGTAATTCCCAAACTCAACTACCCTTTGTCCTAATAGGACACTAGCTGGGTGACAATTATCACAACTTGCGTTATTACCTAGTCTTTCAGTAAGATTTGCTCTTTCACAACGCTTGGATGTAATTAAAGCCAAGACGTTATTGGGTTTTTTTAGAATTTATCAGAAGAAGACGCGTTTCGTTTGAGATTGTTATTTTTCGTTTGCGTGCAACAAAAACCCGAAGTTAATGGTAAAAACAAGCAAGTAATCCTAAGCCGCTACCTCGCAAAACAAGGCGAGCATTAAAACCGATGAAGGAAGAAAGCAAAAGCCATAAAATAGGTTCTTTATTGACTTCGTTTGTTCGGTCTGTTCGGTAAAATAGTTTCCTTGGGTATTTTCCTACAGGCCTCTCTCCTTCGTCGCTTGGTCTGTACGAAAACCTCAGGCAATTTTTTCCCGTACAAACCTCAAACTAGGTTTAAATGTAGTCAGTATTCATTGGTGTATGCTGTTTTCCTGTAATTTCGTTCTGGTCACTAATCAAGTCGTTAGAGGACCATATTTGATGTGCGAGAGTGCGTGGTTAGTCCAAATAGCTGACAAATTAGTTGGTCTATGTTTTGTTCTTGTAAACCATGTTCGTGAACGAAAAATTAAATAACTTTGACAAATTTATATGCTTTTAAAGCCAACCTGTTTTGTTTTTTTATTTTTTTTTTTTTCAGTTTTCCTTTCGACCTAAAAATGCAGAAAACCTGAAACATCTAGACTGATTTATACAGAATTATTTTAACTTTGAAAGGTAATATTGTTTAGCACCCAGCCCTCTTCTGCTATTTCAGGCTTTTTTGAGTTTGTGTTCAACTTTTAAATAGAAAATCGTCCTCCTTTTATCTTAATTTTAATTTTATGGTAATGTTTCTTTCTCCTTAATCGATTTTCTATAAAGAGAATGTTAACTTTCATCCTGTACTGCTTGGTCAACAAAGAGGTAAGTGTTCGTTGAAAGTGGCCTACTTGGGTAATTTTAAGTAGGGGATTGATTAACTATGGCTCAGTGGGCATGCGTAGTTAGTGATCTTTTCACGTTTTTTTATTCTATCACAACACCGTCTTCATCAATGCAAATACCAAATTTTTGGACGTTTGTCTCATTGAATTTCTTTTATACTTGGTAAATGAAAAGAATAGAATGATTTTAAGAACATGTCAATTTTTCAAAGTCTTTCATCGGGCAGAATTTTTTAAACTCTATTATTTTTATTGCAAAAGATCTGTCTTGAGTTTCCCCCCTAATATTTTGCCATGTGATTCTTCTTGGCTAAGTTTGCTAAGTTTATGACTCCTCTTCTGCAGTTAGACATACGTTGTTATAAACTACAATTTAAAGATAATTTAAAGATAGAAATGCCCATGAACGAAGACTGAAGTGTACTGATTACAGCATGTAAAAATGGAGACTACACTTGTGTGTTGAACGTCAGTTCCTATGTAATTCGTGAACAGCCATTTGTATATGGGAAGCAAGAATTTTTACGCAATGTCCATATTCCATGCTTCCCTGTAAGAGATTCAGATTTTGTAATGATTTAGATGAAATAGTCAATGTCTGAGTCCGATGTTCTACGCTTTTTAGGTAAGGCAGGAAATTCGTAGACGAATTACTGTCTGGAAAATTCGTCGGGATGTTTCGTCTTCGTCGAAGGCCTATCGGCCCATCGGCCCACGTATATGGTTAATTCGGAGAAAATGACGACTTTTAATCGAACGACGCAATCCTTGCAAGCGACGCCCGACCTGTCCAACCATCCGCTCCATGAAACGAAGGAGCGCTCGGAGAATATAGGGAAAAAGTCTTCTTTTAAAACATTTGGTTGCCTGGTTAACGACCCTGAAAAACGTGAAATAGCTACGGAGTCTGTGATATCTAGCAAGGAAGAAATTATGAGACAAAATTTAGAACACCACAACAGTCTCTTGGGTGAACCAAAAGACAGAAAACTAGAAAATCGACTTCAACAGCAAAAGTTGTTCCAAAGGGATAGCAGTTGATTAAGTTATGGGTCACTTGGAGCGTCATTGCAGTTGGCAGGCTCGGTTGCTCAAAGCTTGGACAACCTGTTCAATGGATATGTTCAGCTGAGTGTATTAAGAAAAGTCTGAATGCTTTGGCTATATTGCTCATAGATGATTCCAGCGTGATTACAGCTAGCTAGTTTCATGCATGTCCAATCTCAGTCCAACTCACCTCGGAACTGTCCAAATGAACGCAAATTTATACACGTGTTATGTTTCTCATAGAGTATAGATAACTAATGGGTAGCTACTTTTTAGTACCGATTCTATAGAACTCCTGTTATTTGCCTTAATACACTCATAGAGAAGGTTGCTTTTAAAAAATAGTGCACCTGTTTGGATATTATATACTACCGTGGAAGTTAGGAAGTACATGAATGTATACATATATAGGTACAGATTTAAGATTTAAATATATGTATCGGTCATATTAAAATAAATATAATAAATGTATATGTATTAAAATAAATGTAATAAATGTATATGTATATGTGTTGCTAAATGTGCTCGTACATGTTAATGAATATATGTATGTAAATATAATAGTAATAACAATGATTTATATCAACGTTTCAAATAGTGCTCAATATCTTGGAGGATAGAGCAAAACAGATGTGTAAGATAACTATATCTTACACATCTGTATGTAAATATATATATATATGTCTGTTTAACAAATAGAAAATTGCTTGAGTGTCTGTGTGCTGTGCTAGAAACATGATATGATTCCATTTCAACCGGAAAAATAAGAGGTGCGCCAAATATGGGGAAACCTAAATAAGGACATACTGAAACAAGGGGGCTCCGGAATAAAGGGGTACCGAAATAAGGGAACACCAAAGTAAGAGGGCACAAAAATAAGAGGGCGCCTAAATAAGGAGACACCGAAATAAGGAGGAACCAAAACAAGGAGGCACTGAAATAAGGAGGGAACCAAAGTAAGAGGGCGCCTAAATAGGGGGATACCTAAATAAGGAGGCACCAAAATAAGAAGGCACTAAAATAAGGGGACACCAAAATAAGAGGGCACCAAAGTAAGAGGGCGCCTAAATAGGGAGATACCTAAATAAGGAGGCACCGAAATAAGGAGGCACGGAAATAAGGGGGCGCCAAAGTAAGAGAGCGCCTAAATAAGGGGACACCTAAATACGGAGAGTACGAAATAAGGGGGGCACCGAAATAAGAGGGCATAAAAATAAGAGGTCACCTAAATACGGGGACACCGAAATAAGGAAGCACCGAAATAAGAGAGCACGGACGTAAGGGGGCAGCAAGATAAGAGGACGCCTAATTAAGGGGACACCTAAATAAGGAGACACCGAAAATTAGGGGGCACCGAAATAAGGAATCAGAAATAAAGGGGCACCGAAATAAGAGGGCACCGAAATAAGAGGGCACCGAAATAAGAGGGCACCGAAATAAGAGGGCACCGAAATAAGAGGGCACCGAAATAAGAGGGCACCGAAATAAGGGGACACCACAATAAGAGGGCACCAAAGTAAGAGTGCCTAAATAAGGGGGCGCCAGAATAAGGGGCACCGAAATTAGAGGGCACAGAAATAAGGAGGCACCGAAAAAAGAGGGCAGCAAAATAAGGGGACACTTGATCAGAAGTACAGAAATAATGGAGCACCGAAATAAGAGAGCAGCAAAATAAGAGGGCCCCTAAATAAGGGGACACCTAAATAGAGGCACCGAAACAAGGGGGCGCCGAAAAAAGAGGACAACGAAATAATGGGTCATCGAAATAAGGGGACACTTAAATAACGAGGCACCTAAATAAGGGTCACCGAAATAAGAGGGCACCACAATAAGAGGGCACCAAAAGAACAGTGCCTAAACAAGAAGGCGCCAGAATAAGGGGCACCGAAATAAAGGGGCACCGAAATAAGAGGGCACAGAAATAAGGGTGCACCGAAATAAGAGGGTGCCTAAAAAAGGGAACACCTAAATAAGGAGGCACCGAAATAAGGGGGTACCGAAATAAGGAGGCACCGAAATGAGGGGGCACATAAATAACGGAACACCAAAGTAAGAGGGTACAAAAATAAGAGTGCGCCTAAATAAGAGGACACAGGAATAAGGAGGGACCAAAATAAGGAGGCACCGAAATAAGAGAGCACCAAAATAAGAGCGTGCCTAAATAAGGGGGACACCTAAATAACGAGGCACCTAAATAAGAGTCACCGAAATAAGAGGGCACCACAATAAGAAGGCACCAAAATAACAGTGCCTAAACAAGAAGGTGCCAGAATAAGGGGCACCGAAATAAAGGGGCACCGAAATAAGAGGGCACAGAAATAAGGGAGTACCGAAATAAGGGCGCACCGAAATAAGAAGGTGCCTAAAAAAGGGAACACCTAAATAAGGAGGCACCGAAATAAGGGGGCACCCAAGTAACGGAACACCAAAGTAAGAGGGCACAAAAATAAGAGTGTGCTTAAATAAGAGGACACAGGAATAAGGAGGGACCAAAATAAGGAGGGACCGAAATAAGTGAGCACCAAAATAAGAGCGTGCCTAAATAAGAGGATACCTAAATAACGAGGCAGCGAAATAAGGAGGCACCACAATAAGAGGGCACCAAAATAAGAGTGCCTAAATAAGGGGGCGCCAGAATAAAGGGCACCGAAATAAACAAGCACCGAAATTAGGGAACATCTAAATAATGAGGCACCGAAATAAGAGGGCAAAAAAATAAGAGGGCCCTTAAATAAGAGGACACCTAAATAAGGGGGCATCGAAATAACGGGATATATAAATAAGGAGAAACCGAAATAAGGGGACACCACAATAAGAGGGCACCAAAATAAGAGTGCCTAAATAAGGGAGCGCCAGAATAAAGGGCACCGAAATAAAGGGGCACCGAAATAAGGAAGCACCGAAATTAGGGGACATCTAAATAATGAGGTACCGAAATAAGAGGGCACAAAAATACGAGGGCATATAAAAAGGGGGACACCTAAGTAAGGAGGCACCGAAATAAGGGGGTACCGAAATAAGAGCATCCCTAAATAAGAAGATACATAAATAACGAGGCAGTGAAGAAAGGGGCACCACAGTAAGAGTGCACCAAAATAAGAGCGCCTAAATAAGGGGGCGCCAGAATAAGGGGCACCGAAATAAAGGGACACCTAAATAAGGAGGCACCTAAAAAAGGGACACCTAAATAAGGTTCACCAAGAAAAGAAAGCACCACAATAAGAGGGCACCAAAATAAGAGCGCCTAAATAAGCGAACGCCAGAATAAGGGGCTCGAAAATAAAGGGACACCACAATAAGAGGTCACACAAATAAGGAAGCACCGAAATTAGGGGACATTTAAATAATGAGGCACCGAAATAAGGGGCACCGAAATAAGAGGGCACAAAAATAAGAGGGCCCCTATATAAGGGGTCACCTAAATAAGGAGGTACCGAAATAAGAGCGTGCCTAAATAAGAAGATAAATAAATAACGAGGCAGCGAGGTAAGGGGGCACCACAATAAGAGCGCCTAAATAAGGGGGCGCCAGAATAAGGGGCACCGGAATAAAAGGACACGGAAATAAGAGGGCACCGAAATAAGGGGACACCTAAGTAAGGGGACACCTAAATAAGGAGGCACCTAAATAAGGGTCACCGAGAAAAGAAAGCATCACAATAAGAGGGCACCAAAATAAGGGAGCGCCAGAATAAGGGGCTCGAAAATACAGGGGCACCACAATAAGAGGTCACACAAATAGGGAAGCACCGAAATTAGGGGACATCTAAATAATGAGGCACCGAAATAAGGGGCATCGAAATAAGAGGGCACAAAAACAAGAGAGCCCCTAAATAAGGGGACACCTAAATAAGGAGGCACCGAAATAAGAGGGCACCGAAATAAGGAGTCACCGAAATAAGGGGGCACCTAAATC
This sequence comes from Heliopora coerulea, assembly GCA_030142905.1. Classification (NCBI taxonomy): domain Eukaryota; kingdom Metazoa; phylum Cnidaria; class Anthozoa; order Scleralcyonacea; family Helioporidae; genus Heliopora; species Heliopora coerulea. Next base: position 1,211 of record JASJOG010000103.1, on the reverse strand, counting down.
GGGGGCGCCTAAAAAAAAGACACCGAAATAAGGCAGCACCGAAATACCGGTGGACCAAAACAACGTGGCACCGAAATAAGGGGGCACCAAACTAAACTGATATTAAAACTAACGGGGTACTAAATTAAACAAGAACTATCCAACAAAATTATGAGTGCAAGACAGTTAATCCTGTGTATGTTTGTATATCCAAGTAACCTCTCAAACTAAGTTCAAAAGAACTCTCGTTAAACTCTCGTATGAGTGTTCGCCATTAATAAAAATATTAACTACAATTAATTCAGAATGTCCCATATTATATCGTCAAAGCGTAGCTGGATTAATAGTATGCTCCAATGAACATAAACTTTGAAAACATTTAACAAGACGACTTCTGCCTTTAAACAAAAAGCATCTAACAAAACAAGGAGTGGAAGACATACTTAATCCTGTATACGTCCAAGTAAACTCACAAACTAAGTCGTAAAAGGACTCTCGTTAAATGTCTGTGTCCCACAATATATCGTCGAGGTGTAGGTGGATTTTATAGTATGCTTCAATGAACATCAAATTTCGAACGTTTATATTCTATAAAGGAATGTCTCTTGTGTGCCACAATATATCGTCGAGGTGTAACTGCATTTATCGCATGCTTGAATGAACACCAAATTTCTCAAGACTAACAAGCCGGCTTCTGCCTTTAACAAGAAGTATCTAACAAAACTGGGAGTGCAAAGAGAATTCTCGTTGAACCCTCACATGGGTGTCCGCCGTGAATAAAAATTTTAACAATAATCAATTAAGGATGTCCCACAATATATCGTCAAAGCTTAGCAGAATTTATAGTATGCTCCAATGAACATCAACATTCAAGTATTAAAATTCTGTAAAAGCTTTTATCGAAGCATTGGTAAAGGTTATTACTAGAGCAATGTCTTTATCGTTTTTACTGACAGCTTCCACAAACGAGAAGGACGAAAGGGGAAGAAATCTAATGCACCAAAGAATCGAACTCGCGCCCAAAGTTCGGCAGGCGGTCACGTTGACCCGGGGTTATCCAACATAACACATAACCATTGGCATTAATTATTAGCAATAACACAAAAAGTTTATTTCAAAACTATCGATCGACACATGTCCCACAATATCTGGAACAAAACAATTTGCTTGGTATATAAACAGCTTGGATTGAGATGAAAGTAAGTAATCTACTTGACATAAACGATATTACA
>JASJOG010000102.1:1180000-1181791 GCA_030142905.1 Heliopora coerulea | reverse complement strand
AGGGTTAGGGTAAGGGTTAGGGTTAGGGTTAGGGTTAGGGTTAGGGATAGGGTTAGGGTTAGGGGTAGGGTTAGTGTTAGGGTTAGGGTTAGGGTTAGGGTTAGTGTTAGGGTTAGGGTTAGGGATTGGAAGCGAGTTTTTATTCCATTTAAGTGCACGAGATATTCTCGCGACAACTTAACGCTATCTATGAGGATGGATGTGCAGTGTTTCAATTCTATTTTAGAATCATCCTCAGGGTATTATGAAACGATAATTTCACAATTAACCTACACTGACGAAGTCAACTTAGAAATGTTGACTCAAACGGGATTTGAACTCGCACCTTCGGGATACCGGTCCCCCGCTCTACCTGTTGAGCTATCGAGTCCACAGGGATTGGGGGCGAGTTTTTATCCAATTTAAATGCACGAGATATTCTCGTGACAACTTAACGCTATCCATGAGGATGGATGTGCAGTGTTTCAATTCTATTTCAGAATCATCCGCAGGGTATTATGAAACGATACCTTCACAATTAACCTACACTTCCGAAGTCAACTGAAAAATGTTTACTCGAGCGGGATTTGAACTCGCACCTTCGGGATACCTGTCCGCCGCTATACCTTTAGGTTAGGTTAGGGTTAGGGTTAGGGTTAGGGTTAGGGTTAGGGTTAGGGTTAGGGTTAGGGTTAGGGTTAGGGTTAGGGTTAGGGTTAGGATTAGGGTTAGGGTTAGGGTTAGGGTTAGTGTTAGGGTTAGGGTTAAGGTTTAGTTTGGGGTTAGGGTTAGGGCTAGGGTTAGGGTTAGGGTTAGGGATAGGGTTAGGGTTAGGGGTAGGATTAGTGTTAGGGTTAGGGTTAGGGTTAGTGTTAGGGTTAGGGTTAGGGATTGGAAGCGAGTTTTTATTCCATTTAAGTGCACGAGATATTCTCGCGACAACTTAACGCTATCTATGAGGATGGATGTGCAATGTTTCTATTCTATTTTAGAATCATCGTCAGGGTATTATGAAACGATAATTTCACAATTAACCTACACTGACGAAGTCAACTTAGAAATGTTGACTCAAACGGGATTTGAACTCTCACCTTCGGGATACCGGTCCGCCGCTCTACCTGTTGAGCTATCGAGTCCACAGGGATTGGGGGCGAGTTTTTATCCAATTTAAATGCACGAGATATTCTCGTGACAACTTAACGCTATCCATGAGGATGGATGTGCAGTGTTTCAATTCTATTTCAGAATCATCCGTAGGGTATTATGAAACGATACCTTCACAATTAACCTACACTTCCGAAGTCAACTGAAAAATGTTTACTCGAGCGGGATTTGAACTCGCACCTTCGGGATACCGGTCCGCCGCTATACCTTTAGGTTAGGGTTAGGTTTAGGGTTAGGGTTAGTGTTAGGGTTAGGGTTAAGGTTTAGTTTGGGGTTAGGGTTAGGGTTAGGGTTAGGGTTAGGGTTAGGGATAGGGTTAGGGTTAGGGTTAGGGTTAGGGTTAGGGTTAGGGTTAGGGTTAGGGTTAGGGTTAGGGTTAGGGTTAGGGTTAGGGTTAGGGTTAGGGTTAGGGTTAGGGTTAGGGTTAGGGTTAGGGTTAGGGTTAGGGTTAGGGTTAGGGTTAGGGTTAGGGTTAGGGTTAGGGTTAGGGTTAGGGTTAGGGTTAGGGTTAGGGTTAGGGTTAGGGTTAGGGTTAGGGTTAGGGTTAGGGTTAGGGTTAGGGTTAGGGTTAGGGTTAGGGTTAGGGTTAGGGTTAGGGTTAGGGTTAGGGTTAGGGTTAGGGTTAGGGTTAGGGTTAGGGTTAGGGTT
>JASJOG010000102.1:1167500-1175000 GCA_030142905.1 Heliopora coerulea | reverse complement strand
CGCGACAACTTAACGGTATCCATGAGGATGGATGTGCAGTGTTTCAATTCTATTTCAGAATCATCCTCAGGGTATTATGAAACGATAACTTCACAATTAACGTACACTGCCGAGGTCAACTGAAAATTGTTTACTCGAGCTGGATTTGAAATCGCACCTTCGGGATACCGGTCAGCCGCTCTATCTTTAGGTTAGGTTAAGTTTAGGGTTAGGGTAAGGGTTAGGGTTAGGGTTAGGGTTAGGGTTAGGTTTAGGGTTAGGGTTAGGGTTAGGGATTGGAGGCGAGTTTTTACCCAATTTAAGTGCACGAGATATTCTCGCGACAACTTAACGCTATCCATGAGTATGGATGTGCAGTGTTTCAATTCTATTTCAGAATCATCCTCAGGGTATTATGAAACGATAATTTCACAATTAACCTATACTGACGAAGTCAACTTAGAAATGTTGACTCAAACGGGATTTGAACTCGCACCTTCGGGATACCGGTCCGCCGCTCTACCTGTTGAGCTATCGAGTTCACAGGGATTGGAGGCGAGTTTTTATCCAATTTAAGTGCACGAGATATTCTCGAGAGAACTTAACGCTATCCATGAGGATGGATGTGCAGTGTTTCAATTCTATTTCAGAATCATCGTCAGGGGCTTATGATACGATAACTTCACAATTAACCTACACTGCCGAAGTCAACTGAAAAATGTTGACTCGAGCGGGATTTGAACTCGCACTTTCGGGATACCGGTCCGCCGCTCTACCTGTTGAGCTATCGAGTCCACAGGGATTGGGGGCGAGTTTTTATCCAATTTAAATGCACGAGATATTCTCGTGACAACTTAACGCTATCCATGAGGATGGATGTGCAGTGTTTCAATTCTATTTCAGAATCATCCGCAGGGTATTATGAAACGATACCTTCACAATTAACCTACACTTCCGAAGTCAACTGAAAAATGTTTACTCGAGCGGGATTTGAACTCGCACCTTTGGGATACCGGTCCGCCGCTATATCTGTAGGTTAGGTTAGGGTTAGGGTTAGGGTTAGGGTTAGGGTTAGGGTTAGGGTTAGGGTTAGGGTTAGGGTTAGGGTTAGGGTTAGTGTTAGGGTTAGGGTTAAGGTTTAGTTTGGGGTTAGGGTTAGGGTTAGGGTTAGGGTTAGGGTTAGGGATAGGGTTAGGGTTAGGGGTAGGGTTAGTGTTAGGGTTAGGGTTAGGGTTAGGGTTAGTGTTAGGGTTAGGGTTAGGGATTGGAAGCGAGTTTTTATTCCATTTAAGTGCACGAGATATTCTCGCGACAACTTAACGCTATCTATGAGGATGGATGTGCAGTGTTTCAATTCTATTTTAGAATCATCCTCAGGGTATTATGAAACGATAATTTCACAATTAACCTACACTGACGAAGTCAACTTAGAAATGTTGACTCAAACGGGATTTGAACTCTCACCTTCGGGATACCGGTCCGCCGCTCTACCTGTTGAGCTATCGAGTCCACAGGGATTGGGGGCGAGTTTTTATCCAATTTAAGTGCACGAGATATTCTCGTGACAACTTAACGCTATCCATGAGGATGGATGTGCAGTGTTTCAATTCTATTTCAGAATCATCCTCAGGGTATTATGAAACGATAACTTCACAATTAACCTACACTGCCGAAGTGAACTGAAAAATGTTGACTCGAGCGGGATTTGAACTCGCACCGTCGGGATACCGGTCCGCCGCTCTACCCGTTGAGCTGTCGAGTCCACAATGATTGGAGGCGAGTTTTTATACAATTTAAGTGCACGAGATATTCTCGCGACAACTTAACGCTATCCATGAGGATGGATGTGCAGTGTTTCAATTCTATTTCAGAATCATCCTCAGGGTATTATGAAACGATAACTTCACAATTAATATACATTACCGAAGTCAACTGAAAAATGTTGACTCGAGAGGGATTTGAACTCGCACATTCGGGATACCGGACCTCCGCTCTACCTGTTGAGCTATCGAGTCCACGGGGATTGGATGCGAGTTTTTATTCAATTTAAGTGCACAAGTATTTCTCGCGACAACTTAACGCTATCCATGAGGATGGAGGTGCAGTGTTTCAATTCTATTTCAGAATCATCTTCAGGGTATATGAAACGATAACTTCACAAGTAACCTACACTGCCAAAGTCAACTGAAAAATGTTGACTCGAGCGTGATTTAAACTCGCACCTTCGGGATACCTGTCCGCCACTCTACCTTTAGGTTAGGTTAGCGTTAGGGTTAGGGTTAGGGTTAGGGTTAGGGTTAGGTTAGGGTTAGGGTTAGAATTAGGGTTAGGGTTAGGGTTATGGTTAGGGTTAGGTATTGGAGGCGAGTTTTTATTCAATTTAAGTGCACGAGATATTCTCGCGACAACTTAACGCTATCCATGAGGATGGATGTGCAGTGTTTCAATTCTATTTCAAAATCATCCTCAGGGTATTATGAAACGATAACTTCACAATTAACGTACACTGCCGAGGTCAACTGAAAATTGTTTACTCGAGCTGGATTTGAACTCGCACCTTCGGGATACCGGTCAGCCGCTCTATCTTTAGGTTAGGTTAAGTTTAGTGTTAGGGTAAGGGTTAGGGTTAGGGTTAGGGTTAGGGTTAGGTTTAGGGTTAGGGTTAGGGTTAGGGATTGGAGGCGAGTTTTTACCCAATTTAAGTGCACGAGATATTCTCGCGACAACTTAACGCTATCCATGAGTATGGATGTGCAGTGTTTCAATTCTATTTCAGAATCATCCTCAGGGTATTATGAAACGATAACTTAACAATTAACCTACACTGTAGAAGTCAACTGAAAAATGTTTACTCGAACGGGATTTGAACTCTCACCTTCGGGATACCGGTCCGCCGCTCTAGCCGTTGAGCTATCGAGTCCACAAAGATTGGAGGCGAGTTTTTATTTAATTTAAGTGCACGAGATATTCTCGCGACAACTTAACGTTTTCCATGAGTATGGATGTGCAGTGTTTCAATTCTATTTCAGAATCTTCCTCAGGGTATTATGAAACGATAATTTCACAATTAACCTACACTGACGAAGTCAACTTAGAAATGTTGACTCAAACGGGATTTGAACTCGCACCTTCGGGATACCGGTCCGCCGCTCTACCTGTTGAGCTATCGAGTCCACAGGGATTGGGGGCGAGTATTTATCCAATTTAAATGCACGAGATATTCTCGTGACAACTTAACGCTATCCATGAGGATGGATGTGCAGTGTTTCAATTCTATTTCAGAATCATCGTCAGGGTATTATGAAACGATACCTTCACAATTAACCTACACTTCCGAAGTCAACTGAAAAATGTTTACTCGAGCGGGATTTGAACTCGCACCTTTGGGATACCGGTCCGCCGCTATATCTGTAGGTTAGGTTAGGGTTAGGGTTAGGGTTAGGGTTAGGGTTAGGGTTAGGGTTAGGGTTAGGGTTAGGGTTAGGGTTAGGGTTAGGGTTAGTGTTAGGGTTAGGGTTAAGGTTTAGTTTGGGGTTAGGGTTAGGGTTAGGGTTAGGGTTAGGGTTAGGGATAGGGTTAGGGTTAGGGGTAGGGTTAGTGTTAGGGTTAGGGTTAGGGTTAGGGTTAGTGTTAGGGTTAGGGTTAGGGATTGGAAGCGAGTTTTTATTCCATTTAAGTGCACGAGATATTCTCGCGACAACTTAACGCTATCTATGAGGATGGATGTGCAGTGTTTCAATTCTATTTTAGAATCATCCTCAGGGTATTATGAAACGATAATTTCACAATTAACCTACACTGACGAAGTCAACTTAGAAATGTTGACTCAAACGGGATTTGAACTCTCACCTTCGGGATACCGGTCCGCCGCTCTACCTGTTGAGCTATCGAGTCCACAGGGATTGGGGGCGAGTTTTTATCCAATTTAAGTGCACGAGATATTCTCGTGACAACTTAACGCTATCCATGAGGATGGATGTGCAGTGTTTCAATTCTATTTCAGAATCATCCTCAGGGTATTATGAAACGATAACTTCACAATTAACCTACACTGCCGAAGTGAACTGAAAAATGTTGACTCGAGCGGGATTTGAACTCGCACCGTCGGGATACCGGTCCGCCGCTCTACCCGTTGAGCTGTCGAGTCCACAATGATTGGAGGCGAGTTTTTATACAATTTAAGTGCACGAGATATTCTCGCGACAACTTAACGCTATCCATGAGGATGGATGTGCAGTGTTTCAATTCTATTTCAGAATCATCCTCAGGGTATTATGAAACGATAACTTCACAATTAATATACATTACCGAAGTCAACTGAAAAATGTTGACTCGAGAGGGATTTGAACTCGCACATTCGGGATACCGGACCTCCGCTCTACCTGTTGAGCTATCGAGTCCACGGGGATTGGATGCGAGTTTTTATTCAATTTAAGTGCACAAGTATTTCTCGCGACAACTTAACGCTATCCATGAGGATGGAGGTGCAGTGTTTCAATTCTATTTCAGAATCATCTTCAGGGTATATGAAACGATAACTTCACAAGTAACCTACACTGCCAAAGTCAACTGAAAAATGTTGACTCGAGCGTGATTTAAACTCGCACCTTCGGGATACCTGTCCGCCACTCTACCTTTAGGTTAGGTTAGCGTTAGGGTTAGGGTTAGGGTTAGGGTTAGGGTTAGGTTAGGGTTAGGGTTAGAATTAGGGTTAGGGTTAGGGTTATGGTTAGGGTTAGGTATTGGAGGCGAGTTTTTATTCAATTTAAGTGCACGAGATATTCTCGCGACAACTTAACGCTATCCATGAGGATGGATGTGCAGTGTTTCAATTCTATTTCAAAATCATCCTCAGGGTATTATGAAACGATAACTTCACAATTAACGTACACTGCCGAGGTCAACTGAAAATTGTTTACTCGAGCTGGATTTGAACTCGCACCTTCGGGATACCGGTCAGCCGCTCTATCTTTAGGTTAGGTTAAGTTTAGTGTTAGGGTAAGGGTTAGGGTTAGGGTTAGGGTTAGGGTTAGGTTTAGGGTTAGGGTTAGGGTTAGGGATTGGAGGCGAGTTTTTACCCAATTTAAGTGCACGAGATATTCTCGCGACAACTTAACGCTATCCATGAGTATGGATGTGCAGTGTTTCAATTCTATTTCAGAATCATCCTCAGGGTATTATGAAACGATAACTTAACAATTAACCTACACTGTAGAAGTCAACTGAAAAATGTTTACTCGAACGGGATTTGAACTCTCACCTTCGGGATACCGGTCCGCCGCTCTAGCCGTTGAGCTATCGAGTCCACAAAGATTGGAGGCGAGTTTTTATTTAATTTAAGTGCACGAGATATTCTCGCGACAACTTAACGTTTTCCATGAGTATGGATGTGCAGTGTTTCAATTCTATTTCAGAATCTTCCTCAGGGTATTATGAAACGATAATTTCACAATTAACCTACACTGACGAAGTCAACTTAGAAATGTTGACTCAAACGGGATTTGAACTCGCACCTTCGGGATACCGGTCCGCCGCTCTACCTGTTGAGCTATCGAGTCCACAGGGATTGGGGGCGAGTATTTATCCAATTTAAATGCACGAGATATTCTCGTGACAACTTAACGCTATCCATGAGGATGGATGTGCAGTGTTTCAATTCTATTTCAGAATCATCGTCAGGGTATTATGAAACGATACCTTCACAATTAACCTACACTTCCGAAGTCAACTGAAAAATGTTTACTCGAGCGGGATTTGAACTCGCACCTTTGGGATACCGGTCCGCCGCTATATCTGTAGGTTAGGTTAGGGTTAGGGTTAGGGTTAGGGTTAGGGTTAGGGTTAGGGTTAGGGTTAGGGTTAGGGTTAGGGTTAGGGTTAGGGTTAGTGTTAGGGTTAGGGTTAAGGTTTAGTTTGGGGTTAGGGTTAGGGTTAGGGTTAGGGTTAGGGTTAGGGATAGGGTTAGGGTTAGGGGTAGGGTTAGTGTTAGGGTTAGGGTTAGGGTTAGGGTTAGTGTTAGGGTTAGGGTTAGGGATTGGAAGCGAGTTTTTATTCCATTTAAGTGCACGAGATATTCTCGCGACAACTTAACGCTATCTATGAGGATGGATGTGCAGTGTTTCAATTCTATTTTAGAATCATCCTCAGGGTATTATGAAACGATAATTTCACAATTAACCTACACTGACGAAGTCAACTTAGAAATGTTGACTCAAACGGGATTTGAACTCTCACCTTCGGGATACCGGTCCGCCGCTCTACCTGTTGAGCTATCGAGTCCACAGGGATTGGGGGCGAGTTTTTATCCAATTTAAGTGCACGAGATATTCTCGTGACAACTTAACGCTATCCATGAGGATGGATGTGCAGTGTTTCAATTCTATTTCAGAATCATCCTCAGGGTATTATGAAACGATAACTTCACAATTAACCTACACTGCCGAAGTGAACTGAAAAATGTTGACTCGAGCGGGATTTGAACTCGCACCGTCGGGATACCGGTCCGCCGCTCTACCCGTTGAGCTGTCGAGTCCACAATGATTGGAGGCGAGTTTTTATACAATTTAAGTGCACGAGATATTCTCGCGACAACTTAACGCTATCCATGAGGATGGATGTGCAGTGTTTCAATTCTATTTCAGAATCATCCTCAGGGTATTATGAAACGATAACTTCACAATTAATATACATTACCGAAGTCAACTGAAAAATGTTGACTCGAGAGGGATTTGAACTCGCACATTCGGGATACCGGACCTCCGCTCTACCTGTTGAGCTATCGAGTCCACGGGGATTGGATGCGAGTTTTTATTCAATTTAAGTGCACAAGTATTTCTCGCGACAACTTAACGCTATCCATGAGGATGGAGGTGCAGTGTTTCAATTCTATTTCAGAATCATCTTCAGGGTATATGAAACGATAACTTCACAAGTAACCTACACTGCCAAAGTCAACTGAAAAATGTTGACTCGAGCGTGATTTAAACTCGCACCTTCGGGATACCTGTCCGCCACTCTACCTTTAGGTTAGGTTAGCGTTAGGGTTAGGGTTAGGGTTAGGGTTAGGGTTAGGTTAGGGTTAGGGTTAGAATTAGGGTTAGGGTTAGGGTTATGGTTAGGGTTAGGTATTGGAGGCGAGTTTTTATTCAATTTAAGTGCACGAGATATTCTCGCGACAACTTAACGCTATCCATGAGGATGGATGTGCAGTGTTTCAATTCTATTTCAAAATCATCCTCAGGGTATTATGAAACGATAACTTCACAATTAACGTACACTGCCGAGGTCAACTGAAAATTGTTTACTCGAGCTGGATTTGAACTCGCACCTTCGGGATACCGGTCAGCCGCTCTATCTTTAGGTTAGGTTAAGTTTAGTGTTAGGGTAAGGGTTAGGGTTAGGGTTAGGGTTAGGGTTAGGTTTAGGGTTAGGGTTAGGGTTAGGGATTGGAGGCGAGTTTTTACCCAATTTAAGTGCACGAGATATTCTCGCGACAACTTAACGCTATCCATGAGTATGGAT
>JASJOG010000102.1:1157500-1165000 GCA_030142905.1 Heliopora coerulea | reverse complement strand
TTAGGGTTAGTGTTAGGGTTAGGGTTAAGGTTTAGTTTGGGGTTAGGGTTAGGGTTAGGGTTAGGGTTAGGGTTAGGGATAGGGTTAGGGTTAGGGGTAGGGTTAGTGTTAGGGTTAGGGTTAGGGTTAGGGTTAGTGTTAGGGTTAGGTTAGGGTTGGGGTTAGGGTTAGGGTTAGGGTTAGGGATTGGAGGCGAGTTTTTATCCAATTTAAGTGCACGAGATATTCTCGCGATAACTTAACGCTATCTATGAAGATGGATGTGCAGTGTTTCAATTCTATTTCAGAATCGTCCTCAGGGTATTATGAAACGATAACTTCACAATTAACCTACACTGCCGAAGTCAACTGAAAAATGTAAACTCGAGCGGGATTTGAACTCGCACCGTTCGGATACCGGTCCGCCGCTCTACCTGTTGAGCTATCGAGTCCACAGGGATTGGAGGCGAGTTTTTAACCAATTAAAGTGCACGAGATATTCTCGCGACAACTTAGCGCTATCCATGAGAATAGATGTGCAGTGTTTCAATTCTATTTCAGAATCATCCTCAGGGTATTATGAAACGATAAATTAACTATTATCCTATACTGCCGAAGTCAACTGAAAAATGTTGACTCGAGCGGGATTTGAACTCGCACATTCGGGATACCGGTCCTCCGCTCTACCTATTCAGCTATCGAGTCCACAGGGATTGGAGGCGAGTTTTTATCCAATTTAAGTGCACGAGATATTCTCGCGACAACTTAACGCTATACATGAGGATGGATGTTCAGTGTTTCAATTCTATTTCAGAATAATCCTCAGGGTATTATGAAACGATAACTTCACAATTAACCTACACTGCCGAAGTGAACTGAAAAATGTTGACTCGAGCGGGATTTGAACTCGCACCGTCGGGATACCGGTCCGCCGCTCTACCCGTTGAGCTGTCGAGTCCACAGGGATTGGAGGCGAGTTTTTATACAATTTAAGTGCACGAGATATTCTCGCGACAACTTAACGCTATCCATGAGGATGGATGTGCAGTGTTTCAATTCTATTTCAGAATCATCCTCAGGGTATTATGAAACGATACCTTCACAATTAATCTACATTACCGAAGTCAACTGAAAAATGTTGACTCGAGAGGGATTTGAACTCGCACATTCGGGATACCGGTCCTCCGCTCTACCTGTTCAGCTATCGAGTCCACAATGATTGGAGGCGAGTTTTTATTCAATTTAAGTGCATGAGATATTCTCGCGACAACTTAACGCTATCGATGAGGATGGATGTGCAGTGTTTCAATTCTATTTCAGAATCATCCTCAGGGTATTATGAAACGATACCTTCACAATTAACCTACACTTCCGAAGTCAACTGAAAAATGTTTACTCGAGCGGGATTTGAACTCGCAATTTCGGGATACCGGTCCGCCGCTCTACCTGTTGAGCTATCGAGTCCACAGGGATTGGAGGCGAGTTTTTAACCAATTAAAGTGCACGAGATATTCTCGCGACAACTTAGCGCTATCCATGAGAATAGATGTGCAGTGTTTCAATTCTATTTCAGAATCATCCTCAGGGTATTATGAAACGATAAATTAACTATTATCCTATACTGCCGAAGTCAACTGAAAAATGTTGACTCGAGCGGGATTTGAACTCGCACATTCGGGATACCGGTCCTCCGCTCTACCTATTCAGCTATCGAGTCCACAGGGATTGGAGGCGAGTTTTTATCCAATTTAAGTGCACGAGATATTCTCGCGACAACTTAACGCTATACATGAGGATGGATGTTCAGTGTTTCAATTCTATTTCAGAATAATCCTCGGGGTATTATGAAACGATAACTTCACAATTAATCTACACTGCCGAAGTGAACTGAAAAATGTTGACTCGAGCGAGATTTGAACTCGCACCGTCGGGATACCGGTCCGCCGCTCTACCCGTTGAGCTGTCGAGTCCACAGGGATTGGAGGCGAGTTTTTATACAATTTAAGTGCACGAGATATTCTCGCGACAACTTAACGCTATCCATGAGGATGGATGTGCAGTGTTTCAATTCTATTTCAGAATCATCCTCAGGGTATTATGAAACGATAACTTCACAATTAATCTACATTACCGAAGTCAACTGAAAAATGTTGACTCGAGCGGGATTTGAACTCGCACATTCGGGATACCGGTCCTCCGCTCTACCTGTTCAGCTATCGAGTCCACAATGATTGGAGGCGTGTTTTTATCCAATTTAAGTGCACGAGATACTCTCGCGACAACTTAACGCTATCGATGAGGATGGATGTGCAATGTTTCAATTCTATTTCAGAATCATCCTCAGGGTATTATGAAACGATAACTTCACAATTAACCTACACTGCAGAAGTCAACTGAAAAAAGGTGACTCGAGCGGAATTTGAACTCGCACAATCGGGATACCGTTCCTCCGCTCTACCTGTTGAGCTATCGAGTCCACAGGGATTGGATGCGAGTTTTTATTCAATTTAAGTGCACGAGATATTCTCGCGACAACTTAACGCTATCCATGAGGATGGAGGTGCAGTCTTTCAATTGTATTTCAGAATCATCCTCAGGGTATTATGAAACGATAATTTCACAAATAACCTAAACTGCCGAAGTCAACTGAAAAATGTTGACTCGAGCGTGATTTGAACTCGCCCCTTCGGGATACCGGTCCCCCTCTCTACCTGTTGAGCTATCGAGTCCACAGGGATTGGTGTCGAGTTTTTATCCAATTTAAGTGCACGAGATATTCTCGCGACAACTTAATGCTATTCATGAGGATGGATGTGCAGTGTTCAATTTTATTTCAGAATCATCCTCAGGGTATTATGAAACGATAACTTGACAATTAACCTACACTGCCGAAGTCAACTGAAAAATGTTGACTCGAGGGGGAATTGAACTCGCACCTTCGGGATAACGGTCCTCCGCTCTACCTGTTGAGCTATCGAGTCCACAAGGAGTGGAGGCGAGTTTTTATGCAATTTAAGTGCACGAGATATTCTCGCGACAACTTAACGCTATCGATGAGGATGGATGTGCAATGTTTCAATTCTATTTCAGAATCATCCTCATGGTATTATGAAACGATAACTTCACAATTAACCTACACTGCAGAAGTCAACTGAAAAATGTTGACTCAAGCGGGATTTGAACTCGCACCTTCGGGATACCGGTCCGCCGCTCTACCTGTTGAGCTATCGAGTCCACAGGGATTGGATGCGAGTTTTTATTCAATTTAAGTGCACAAGATATTCTCGCGACAACTTAACGCTATCCATGAGGATGGATGTGCAGTGTTTCAATTGTATTTCAGAATCATCCTCAGGGTATTATGAAACGATAACTTCACAAATAACCTGCACTGCCGAAGTCAAGTGAAAAATGTTGACTCGAGCGGGATTTGAACTCGCCCATTCGGGATACCGGTCCGCCTCTCTACCTGTTGAGCTATCGAGTCCACAGGGTTTGGTGGCGAGTTGTTATCCAATTTAAGTGCACGAGATATTCTCACGACAACTTAACGCTATCCATGAGGATGGATGTGCAGTGTTTCAATTCTATTTCAGAATCATCCTCAGGGTATTATGAAACGATAACTTCACAAATAACCTAAACTGCTGAAGTCAACTGAAAAATGTTTACTCGAGTGTGATTTGAACTCGCCCCTTCGGGATACCGGTCCGCCTCTCTACCTGTTGAGCTATCGAGTCCACAGGGATTGGAGGCGAGTTTTTATTCAATTTAAGTGCATAACATATTCTCGCGACAACTTAACGCTATCCATGAGGATGGATGTGGAGTGTTTCAATTCTATTTCAGAATCTTCGTCAGGGTATTATGAAACGATAACTTCACAATTAACGTACACTGCCGAAGTAAACTGAAAAATGTTGACTCGAGCGGGATTTCAATTCGCACCTTCGGGATACCGGTCCGCCGCTCTACCTGTTGAGCTATCGAGTCCACAGGGATTGGAGGCGAGTTTTTAACCAATTAAAGTGCACGAGATATTCTCGCGACAACTTAGCGCTATCCATGAGAATAGATGTGCAGTGTTTCAATTCTATTTCAGAATCATCCTCAGGGTATTATGAAACGATAAATTAACTATTATCCTATACTGCCGAAGTCAACTGAAAAATGTTGACTCGAGCGGGATTTGAACTCGCACATTCGGGATACCGGTCCTCCGCTCTACCTATTCAGCTATCGAGTCCACAGGGATTGGAGGCGAGTTTTTATCCAATTTAAGTGCACGAGATATTCTCGCGACAACTTAACGCTATACATGAGGATGGATGTTCAGTGTTTCAATTCTATTTCAGAATAATCCTCAGGGTATTATGAAACGATAACTTCACAATTAACCTACACTGCCGAAGTGAACTGAAAAATGTTGACTCGAGCGGGATTTGAACTCGCACCGTCGGGATACCGGTCCGCCGCTCTACCCGTTGAGCTGTCGAGTCCACAGGGATTGGAGGCGAGTTTTTATACAATTTAAGTGCACGAGATATTCTCGCGACAACTTAACGCTATCCATGAGGATGGATGTGCAGTGTTTCAATTCTATTTCAGAATCATCCTCAGGGTATTATGAAACGATACCTTCACAATTAATCTACATTACCGAAGTCAACTGAAAAATGTTGACTCGAGAGGGATTTGAACTCGCACATTCGGGATACCGGTCCTCCGCTCTACCTGTTCAGCTATCGAGTCCACAATGATTGGAGGCGTGTTTTTATCCAATTTAAGTGCACGAGATACTCTCGCGACAACTTAACGCTATCGATGAGGATGGATGTGCAATGTTTCAATTCTATTTCAGAATCATCCTCAGGGTATTATGAAACGATAACTTCACAATTAACCTACACTGCAGAATTCAACTGAAAAATGTTGACTCGAGCGGAATTTGAAATCGCACAATCGGGATACCGTTCCTCCGCTCTACCTGTTGAGCTATCGAGTCCACAGGGATTGGATGCGAGTTTTTATTCAATTTAAGTGCACAAGATATTCTCGCGACAACTTAACGCTATCCATGAGGATGGAGGTGCAGTGTTTCAATTGTATTTCAGAATCATCTTCAGGGTATATGAAACGATAACTTCACAAGTAACCTACACTGCCAAAGTCAACTGAAAAATGTTGACTCGAGCGTGATTTAAACTCGCACCTTCGGGATACCTGTCCGCCACTCTACCTTTAGGTTAGGTTAGCGTTAGGGTTAGGGTTAGGGTTAGGGTTAGGTTAGGGTTAGGGTTAGGGTTAGGGTTAGGGTTAGGGTTATGGTTAGGGTTAGGTATTGGAGGCGAGTTTTTATTCAATTTAAGTGCACGAGATATTCTCGCGACAACTTAACGCTATCCATGAGGATGGATGTGCAGTGTTTCAATTCTATTTCAGAATCATCCTCAGGGTATTATGAAACGATAACTTCACAATTAACGTACACTGCCGAGGTCAACTGAAAATTGTTTACTCGAGCTGGATTTGAACTCGCACCTTCGGGATACCGGTCAGCCGCTCTATCTTTAGGTTAGGTTAAGTTTAGGGTTAGGGTAAGGGTTAGGGTTAGGGTTAGGGTTAGGGTTAGGTTTAGGGTTAGGGTTAGGGTTAGGGATTGGAGGCGAGTTTTTACCCAATTTAAGTGCACGAGATATTCTCGCGACAACTTAACGCTATCCATGAGTATGGATGTGCAGTGTTTCAATTCTATTTCAGAATCATCCTCAGGGTATTATGAAACGATAACTTAACAATTAACCTACACTGTCGAAGTCAACTGAAAAATGTTTACTCGAACGGGATTTGAACTCTCACCTTCGGGATACCGGTCCGCCGCTCTAGCCGTTGAGCTATCGAGTCCACAAAGATTGGAGGCGAGTTTTTATTTAATTTAAGTGCACGAGATATTCTCGCGACAACTTAACGTTTTCCATGAGTATGGATGTGCAGTGTTTCAATTCTATTTCAGAATCTTCCTCAGGGTATTATGAAACGATAATTTCACAATTAACCTACACTGACGAAGTCAACTTAGAAATGTTGACTCAAACGGGATTTGAATTCGCACCTTCGGGATACCGGTCCGCCGCTCTACCTGTTGAGCTATCGAGTTCACAGGGATTGGAGGCGAGTTTTTATCCAATTTAAGTGCACGAGATATTCTCGAGAGAACTTAACGCTATCCATGAGGATGGATGTGCAGTGTTTCAATTCTATTTCAGAATCATCGTCAGGGTATTATGAAACGATAACTTCACAATTAACCTACACTGCCGAAGTCAACTGAAAAATGTTGACTCGAGCTGGATTTGAACTCGCACTTTCGGGATACCGGTCCGCCGCTCTACCTGTTGAGCTATCGAGTCCACAGGGATTGGGGGCGAGTATTTATCCAATTTAAATGCACGAGATATTCTCGTGACAACTTAACGCTATCCATGAGGATGGATGTTCAGTGTTTCAATTCTATTTCAGAATCATCCGCAGGGTATTATGAAACGATAACTTCACAATTAACCTACACTTCCGAAGTCAACTGAAAAATGTTTACTCGAGCGGGATTTGAACTCGCACCTTCGGGATACCGGTCCGCCGCTATACCTGTAGGTTAGGTTAGGGTTAGGGTTAGGGTTAGGGTTAGTGATAGGGTTAGGGTTAGGGGTAGGGTTAGTATTAGGGTTAGGGTTAGGGTTAGGGTTAGTGTTAGGGTTAGGGTTAGGGATTGGAAGCGAGTTTTTATTCCATTTAAGTGCACGAGATATTCTCGCGACAACTTAACGCTATCTATGAGATGGATGTGCAGTGTTTCAATTCTATTTTAGAATCATCCTCAGGGTATTATGAAACGATAATTTCACAATTAACCTACACTGACGAAGTCAACTTAGAAATGTTGACTCAAACGGGATTTGAACTCTCACCTTCGGGATACCGGTCCGCCGCTCTACCTGTTGAGCTATCGAGTCCACAGGGATTGGGGGCGAGTTTTTATCCAATTTAAATGCACGAGATATTCTCGTGACAACTTAACGCTATCCATGAGGATGGATGTGCAGTGTTTCAATTCTATTTCAGAATCATCCGCAGGGTATTATGAAACGATACCTTCACAATTAACCTACACTTCCGAAGTCAACTGAAAAATGTTTACTCGAGCGGGATTTGAACTCGCACCTTCGGGATACCGGTCCGCCGCTATACCTTTAGGTTAGGGTTAGGGTTAGGGTTAGGGTTAGGGTTAGGGTTAGGGTTAGGGTTAGGGTTAGGGTTAGGGTTAGGGTTAGGGTTAGGGTTAGGGTTAGTGTTAGGGTTAGGGTTAGGGTTAGGGTTAGGGTTAGGGTTAGGGTTAGGGTTAGGGTTAGGGTTAGGGTTAGGGTTAAGGTTAGGGTTAGGGTTAGGGTTAGGGTTAGGGTTAGGGTTAGGGTTAGGGTTAGGGTTAAGGTTAGGGTTAGGGTTAGGGTTAGGGTTAGGGTTAGG
>JASJOG010000102.1:1107500-1155000 GCA_030142905.1 Heliopora coerulea | reverse complement strand
CCTCAGGGTATTATGAAACGATAACTTCACAATTAACCTACACTGCAGAAGTCAACTGAAAAATGTTGACTCAAGCGGGATTTGAACTCGCACCTTCGGGATACCGGTCCGCCGCTCTACCTGTTGAGCTATCGAGTCCACAGGGATTGGATGCGAGTTTTTATTCAATTTAAGTGCACAAGATATTCTCGCGACAACTTAACGCTATCCATGAGGATGGATGTGCAGTGTTTCAATTGTATTTCAGAATCATCCTCAGGGTATTATGAAACGATAACTTCACAAATAACCTGCACTGCCGAAGTCAAGTGAAAAATGTTGACTCGAGCGGGATTTGAACTCGCCCATTCGGGATACCGGTCCGCCTCTCTACCTGTTGAGCTATCGAGTCCACAGGGTTTGGTGGCGAGTTGTTATCCAATTTAAGTGCACGAGATATTCTCACGACAACTTAACGCTATCCATGAGGATGGATGTGCAGTGTTTCAATTCTATTTCAGAATCATACCTCAGGGTATTATGAAACGATAACTTCACAATTAACCTACACTGCAGAAGTGAACTGAAAAATGTTGACTCGAGCGGGATTTGAACTCGCACCGTCGGGATACCGGTCCGCCGCTCTACCCGTTGAGCTGTCGAGTCCACAGGGATTGGAGGCGAGTTTTTATACAATTTAAGTGCACGAGATATTCTCGCGACAACTTAACGCTATCCATGAGGATGGATGTGCAGTGTTTCAATTCTATTTCAGAATCATCCTCAGGGTATTATGAAACGATAACTTCACAATTAACCTACACTGCCGAAGTCTACTGAAAAATGTTGACTCGAGCGGGATTTGAACTCGCACCTTCGGGATACCGGTCCGCCGCTCTACCTGTTGAGCTATCGAGTCCACAGGGATTGGAGGCGAGTTTTTATCCAATTTAAGTGCATGAGATATTCTCGCGACAACTTAACGCTATCCATGAGGATGGATGTGCAGTGTTTCAATTCTATTTCAGAATCATCCTCAGGGTATTATGAAACGATACCTTCACAATTAACCTACACTTCCGAAGTCAACTGAAAAATGTTTACTCGAGTGTGATTTGAACTCGCACCTTCGGGATACCGGTCCGCCGCTCTACCTGTTGAGCTATCGAGTCCACAGGGATTGGAGGCGAGTTTTTAACCAATTAAAGTGCACGAGATATTCTCGCGACAACTTAACGCTATCCATGAGAATAGATGTGCAGTGTTTCAATTCTATTTCAGAATCATCCTCAGGGTATTATGAAACGATAAATTAACTATTATCCTATACTGCCGAAGTCAACTGAAAAATGTTGACTCGAGCGGGATTTGAACTCGCACATTCGGGATACCGGTCCTCCGCTCTACCTATTCAGCTATCGAGTCCACAGGGATTGGAGGCGAGTTTTTATCCAATTTAAGTGCACGAGATATTCTCGCGACAACTTAACGCTATACATGAGGATGGATGTTCAGTGTTTCAATTCTATTTCAGAATAATCCTCAGGGTATTATGAAACGATAACTTCACAATTAACCTACACTGCCGAAGTGAACTGAAAAATGTTGACTCGAGCGGGATTTGAACTCGCACCGTCGGGATACCGGTCCGCCGCTCTACCCGTTGAGCTGTCGAGTCCACAGGGATTGGAGGCGAGTTTTTATACAATTTAAGTGCACGAGATATTCTCGCGACAACTTAACGCTATCCATGAGGATGGATGTGCAGTGTTTCAATTCTATTTCAGAATCATCCTCAGGGTATTATGAAACGATAACTTCACAAATAACCTAAACTGCCGAAGTCAACTGAAAAATGTTAACTCGAGCGGGATTTGAACTCGCACCGTCGGGATACCGGTCCGCCGCTCTACCCGTTGAGCTGTCGAGTCCACAGGGATTGGAGGCGAGTTTTTATACAATTTAAGTGCACGAGATATTCTCGCGACAACTTAACGCTATCCATGAGGATGGATGTGCAGTGTTTCAATTCTATTTCAGAATCATCCTCAGGGTATTATGAAACGATAACTTCACAAATAACCTAAACTGCCGAAGTCAACTGAAAAATGTTGACTCGAGCGTGATTTGAACTCGCCCCTTCGGGATACCGGTCCGCCTCTCTACCTGTTGAGCTATCGAGTCCACAGGGATTGGTGTCGAGTTTTTATCCAATTTAACTGCACGAGATATTCTCGCGACAACTTAACGCTATTCATGAGGATGGATGTGCAGTGTTCAATTTTATTTCAGAATCATCCTCAGGGTATTATGAAACGATAACTTCACAATTAACCTACACTGCCGAAGTCAACTGAAAAATGTTGACTCGAGGGGGAATTGAACTCGCACCTTCGGGATAACGGTCCTCCGCTCTACCTGTTGAGCTATCGAGTCCACAAGGAGTGGAGGCGAGTTTTTATCCAATTTAAGTGCACGAGATATTCTCGCGACAACTTAACGCTATCGATGAGGATGGATGTGCAATGTTTCAATTCTATTTCAGAATCATCCTCAGGGTATTATGAAACGATAACTTCACAATTAACCTACACTGCAGAAGTCAACTGAAAAATGTTGACTCAAGCGGGATTTGAACTCGCACCTTCGGGATACCGGTCCGCCGCTCTACCTGTTGAGCTATCGAGTCCACAGGGATTGGATGCGAGTTTTTATTCAATTTAAGTGCACAAGATATTCTCGCGACAACTTAACGCTATCCATGAGGATGGATGTGCAGTGTTTCAATTGTATTTCAGAATCATCCTCAGGGTATTATGAAACGATAACTTCACAAATAACCTGCACTGCCGAAGTCAAGTGAAAAATGTTGACTCGAGCGGGATTTGAACTCGCCCATTCGGGATACCGGTCCGCCTCTCTACCTGTTGAGCTATCGAGTCCACAGGGTTTGGTGGCGAGTTGTTATCCAATTTAAGTGCACGAGATATTCTCACGACAACTTAACGCTATCCATGAGGATGGATGTGCAGTGTTTCAATTCTATTTCAGAATCATCCTCAGGGTATTATGAAACGATAACTTCACAAATAACCTAAACTGCTGAAGTCAACTGAAAAATGTTTACTCGAGTGTGATTTGAACTCGCCCCTTCGGGATACCGGTCCGCCTCTCTACCTGTTGAGCTATCGAGTCCACAGGGATTGGAGGCGAGTTTTTATTCAATTTAAGTGCATAACATATTCTCGCGACAACTTAACGCTATCCATGAGGATGGATGTGCAGTGTTTCAATTCTATTTCAGAATCTTCGTCAGGGTATTATGAAACGATAACTTCACAATTAACGTACACTGCCGAAGTAAACTGAAAAATGTTGACTCGAGCGGGATTTCAATTCGCACCTTCGGGATACCTGTACTCCGCTCTACGTGTTGAGCTATCGAGTCCACAGGGATTGGAGGCGAGTTTTTAACCAATTAAAGTGCACGAGATATTCTCGCGACAACTTAGCGCTATCCATGAGAATAGATGTGCAGTGTTTCAATTCTTTTTCAGAATCATCCTCAGGGTATTATGAAACGATAAATTAACTATTATCCTATACTGCCGAAGTCAACTGAAAAATGTTGACTCGAGCGGGATTTGAACTCGCACATTCGGGATACCGGTCCTCCGCTCTACCTATTCAGCTATCGAGTCCACAGGGATTGGAGGCGAGTTTTTATCCAATTTAAGTGCACGAGATATTCTCGCGACAACTTAACGCTATACATGAGGATGGATGTTCAGTGTTTCAATTCTATTTCAGAATAATCCTCAGGGTATTATGAAACGATAACTTCACAATTAACCTACACTGCCGAAGTGAACTGAAAAATGTTGACTCGAGCGGGATTTGAACTCGCACCGTCGGGATACCGGTCCGCCGCTCTACCCGTTGAGCTGTCGAGTCCACAGGGATTGGAGGCGAGTTTTTATACAATTTAAGTGCACGAGATATTCTCGCGACAACTTAACGCTATCCATGAGGATGGATGTGCAGTGTTTCAATTTTATTTCAGAATCATCCTCAGGGTATTATGAAACGATACCTTCACAATTAATCTACATTACCGAAGTCAACTGAAAAATGTTGACTCGAGAGGGATTTGAACTCGCACATTCGGGATACCGGTCCTCCGCTCTACCTGTTCAGCTATCGAGTCCACAATGATTGGAGGCGTGTTTTTATCCAATTTAAGTGCACGAGATACTCTCGCGACAACTTAACGCTATCGATGAGGATGGATGTGCAATGTTTCAATTCTATTTCAGAATCATCCTCAGGGTATTATGAAACGATAACTTCACAATTAACCTACACTGCAGAAGTCAACTGAAAAATGTTGACTCGAGCGGAATTTGAACTCGCACAATCGGGATACCGTTCCTCCGCTCTACCTGTTGAGCTATCGAGTCCACAGGGATTGGATGCGAGTTTTTATTCAATTTAAGTGCACAAGATATTCTCGCGACAACTTAACGCTATCCATGAGGATGGAGGTGCAGTGTTTCAATTGTATTTCAGAATCATCTTCAGGGTATATGAAACGATAACTTCACAAGTAACCTACACTGCCAAAGTCAACTGAAAAATGTTGACTCGAGCGTGATTTAAACTCGCACCTTCGGGATACCTGTCCGCCACTCTACCTTTAGGTTAGGTTAGCGTTAGGGTTAGGGTTAGGGTTAGGGTTAGGTTAGGGTTAGGGTTAGGGTTAGGGTTAGGGTTAGGGTTATGGTTAGGGTTAGGTATTGGAGGCGAGTTTTTATTCAATTTAAGTGCACGAGATATTCTCGCGACAACTTAACGCTATCCATGAGGATGGATGTGCAGTGTTTCAATTCTATTTCAGAATCATCCTCAGGGTATTATGAAACGATAACTTCACAATTAACGTACACTGCCGAGGTCAACTGAAAATTGTTTACTCGAGCTGGATTTGAACTCGCACCTTCGGGATACCGGTCAGCCGCTCTATCTTTAGGTTAGGTTAAGTTTAGGGTTAGGGTAAGGGTTAGGGTTAGGGTTAGGGTTAGGGTTAGGTTTAGGGTTAGGGTTAGGGTTAGGGATTGGAGGCGAGTTTTTACCCAATTTAAGTGCACGAGATATTCTCGCGACAACTTAACGCTATCCATGAGTATGGATGTGCAGTGTTTCAATTCTATTTCAGAATCATCCTCAGGGTATTATGAAACGATAACTTAACAATTAACCTACACTGTCGAAGTCAACTGAAAAATGTTTACTCGAACGGGATTTGAACTCTCACCTTCGGGATACCGGTCCGCCGCTCTAGCCGTTGAGCTATCGAGTCCACAAAGATTGGAGGCGAGTTTTTATTTAATTTAAGTGCACGAGATATTCTCGCGACAACTTAACGTTTTCCATGAGTATGGATGTGCAGTGTTTCAATTCTATTTCAGAATCTTCCTCAGGGTATTATGAAACGATAATTTCACAATTAACCTACACTGACGAAGTCAACTTAGAAATGTTGACTCAAACGGGATTTGAACTCGCACCTTCGGGATACCGGTCCGCCGCTCTACCTGTTGAGCTATCGAGTTCACAGGGATTGGAGGCGAGTTTTTATCCAATTTAAGTGCACGAGATATTCTCGAGAGAACTTAACGCTATCCATGAGGATGGATGTGCAGTGTTTCAATTCTATTTCAGAATCATCGTCAGGGTATTATGAAACGATAACTTCACAAGTAACCTACACTGCCGAAGTCAACTGAAAAATGTTGACTCGAGCGGGATTTGAACTCGCACTTTCGGGATACCGGTCCGCCGCTCTACCTGTTGAGCTATCGAGTCCACAGGGATTGGGGGCGAGTATTTATCCAATTTAAATGCACGAGATATTCTCGTGACAACTTAACGCTATCCATGAGGATGGATGTGCAGTGTTTCAATTCTATTTCAGAATCATCCGCAGGGTATTATGAAACGATACCTTCACAATTAACCTACACTTCCGAAGTCAACTGAAAAATGTTTACTCGAGCGGGATTTGAACTCGCACCTTCGGGATACCGGTCCGCCGCTATACCTTTAGGTTAGGGTTAGGGTTAGGGTTAGGGTTAGGGTTAGGGTTAGGGTTAGGGTTAGGGTTAGGGTTAGGGTTAGGGTTAAGGTTAGGGTTAGGGTTAGGGTTAGGGTTAGGGTTAGGGTTAGGGTTAGGGTTAGGGTTAGGGTTAGGGTTAAGGTTAGGGTTAGGGTTAGGGTTAGGGTTAGGGTTAGGGTTAGGGTTAGGGTTAGGGTTAAGGTTTAGTTTGGGGTTAGGGTTAGGGTTAGGGTTAGGGTTAGGGTTAGTGATAGGGTTAGGGTTAGGGGTAGGGTTAGTATTAGGGTTAGGGTTAGGGTTAGGGTTAGTGTTAGGGTTAGGGTTAGGGATTGGAAGCGAGTTTTTATTCCATTTAAGTGCACGAGATATTCTCGCGACAACTTAACGCTATCTATGAGATGGATGTGCAGTGTTTCAATTCTATTTTAGAATCATCCTCAGGGTATTATGAAACGATAATTTCACAATTAACCTACACTGACGAAGTCAACTTAGAAATGTTGACTCAAACGGGATTTGAACTCTCACCTTCGGGATACCGGTCCGCCGCTCTACCTGTTGAGCTATCGAGTCCACAGGGATTGGGGACGAGTTTTTATCCAATTTAAATGCACGAGATATTCTCGTGACAACTTAACGCTATCCATGAGGATGGATGTGCAGTGTTTCAATTCTATTTCAGAATCATCGTCAGGGTATTATGAAACGATACCTTCACAATTAACCTACACTTCCGAAGTCAACTGAAAAATGTTTACTCGAGCGGGATTTGAACTCGCACCTTCGGGATACCGGTCCGCCGCTATACCTTTAGGTTAGGGTTAGGGTTAGGGTTAGGGTTAGGGTTAGGGTTAGGTTTAGGGTTAGGGTTAGGGTTAGGGTTAGGGTTAGGGTTAGTGTTAGGGTTAGGGTTAAGGTTTAGTTTGGGGTTAGGGTTAGGGTTAGGGTTAGGGTTAGGGTTAGGGATAGGGTTAGGGTTAGGGGTATGGTTAGTGTTAGGGTTAGGGTTAGGGTTAGGGTTAGGGTTAGGGTTAGGGTTAGGGTTAGGGTTAGGGTTAGGGTTAGGGTTAGGGTTAGGGTTAGGGTTAGGGTTAGGGTTAGGGTTAGGGTTAGGGTTAGGGTTAGGGTTAGGGTTAAGGTTAGGGTTAGGGTTAGGGTTAGGGTTAGGGTTAGGGTTAGGGTTAGGGTTAGGGTTAGGGTTAGGGTTAGGGTTAGGGTTAGGGTTAGGGTTAGGGTTAGGGTTAGGGTTAGGGTTAGGGTTAGGGATTGGAAGCGAGTTTTTATTCAATTTAAGTGCACGAGATGTTCTCGCGACAACTTAACGCTATCTATGAGGATGGATGTGCAGTGTTTCAATTCTATTTTAGAATCATCCTCAGGGTATTATGAAACGATAATTTCACAATTAACCTACACTGACGAAGTCAACTTAGAAATGTTGACTCAAACGGGATTTGAACTCGCACCTTCGGGATACCGGTCCGCCGCTCTACCTGTTGAGCTATCGGGTCCACAGGGATTGGGGACGAGTTTTTATCCAATTGAAATGCACGAGATATTCTCGTGACAACTTAACGCTATCCATGAGGATGGATGTGCAGTGTTTCAATTCTATTTCAGAATCATCCTCAGGGTATTATGAAACGATACATTCACAATTAACCTACACTTCCGAAGTCAACTGAAAAATGTTTACTCGAGCGGGATTTGAACTCGCACCTTCGGGATACCGGTCCGCCGCTATACCTTTAGGTTAGGTTAGGGTTAGGGTTAGGGTTAGGGTTAGGGTTAGGGTTAGGGTTAGGGTTAGGGTTAGGGTTAGGGTTAGGGTTAGGGTTAGGGTTAGGGTTAGGGTTAGGGTTAGGGTTAGGGTTAGGGTTAGGGTTAGTGTTAGGGTTAGGGTTAAGGTTTAGTTTGGGGTTAGGGTTAGGGTTAGGGTTAGGGTTAGGGATAGGGTTAGGGTTAGGGTTAGGGGTAGGGTTAGTGTTAGGGTTAAGGTTAGGGTTAGGGTTAGTGTTAGGGTTAGGGTTAGGGATTAGAAGCGAGTTTTTATTCCATTTAAGTGCACGAGATATTCTCGCGACAACTTAACGCTATCTATGAGGATGGATGTGCAGTGTTTCAATTCTATTTTAGAATCATCCTCAGAGTATTATGAAACGATAATTTCACAATTAACCTACACTGACGAAGTCAACTTAGAAATGTTGACTCAAACGGGATTTGAACTCGCACCTTCGGGATACCGGTCCGCCGCTCTACCTGTTTAGCTATCGAGTCCACAGGGATTGGGGGCGAGTTTTTATCCAATATAAATGCACGAGATATTCTCGTGACAACTTAACGCTATCCATGAGGATGGATGTGCAGTGTTTCAATTCTATTTCAGAATCATCGTCAGGGTATTATGAAACGATACCTTCACAATTAACCTACACTTCCGAAGTCAACTGAAAAATGTTTACTCGAGCGGGATTTGAACTCGCACCTTCGGGATACCGGTCCGCCGCTATACCTTTAGGTTAGGGTAAGGGTTAGGGTTAGGGTTAGGGTTAGGGTTAGGGTTAGGGTTAGGTTTAGGGTTAGGGTTAGTGTTAGGGTTAGGGTTAAGGTTTAGTTTGGGGTTAGGGTTAGGGTTAGGGTTAGGGTTAGGGATAGGGTTAGGGTTAGGGGTAGGGTTAGTGTTAGGGTTAGGGTTAGGGTTAGGGTTAGTGTTAGGGTTAGGTTAGGGTTGGGGTTAGGGTTAGGGTTAGGGTTAGGGATTGGAGGCGAGTTTTTATCCAATTTAAGTGCACGAGATATTCTCGCGACAACTTAACGCTATCTATGAGGATGGATGTGCAGTGTTTCAATTCTATTTCAGAATCGTCCTCAGGGTATTATGAAACGATAACTTCACAATTAACCTACACTGCCGAAGTCAACTGAAAAATGTAAACTCGAGCGGGATTTGAACTCGCACCGTTCGGATACCGGTCCGCCGCTCTACCTGTTGAGCTATCGAGTCCACAGGGATTGGAGGCGAGTTTTTAACCAATTAAAGTGCACGAGATATTCTCGCGACAACTTAGCCCTATCCATGAGAATAGATGTGCAGTGTTTCAATTCTATTTCAGAATCATCCTCAGGGTATTATGAAACGATAAATTAACTATTATCCTATACTGCCGAAGTCAACTGAAAAATGTTGACTCGAGCGGGATTTGAACTCGCACATTCGGGATACCGGTCCTCCGCTCTACCTATTCAGCTATCGAGTCCACAGGGATTGGAGGCGAGTTTTTATCCAATTTAAGTGCACGAGATATTCTCGCGACAACTTAACGCTATACATGAGGATGGATGTTCAGTGTTTCAATTCTATTTCAGAATAATCCTCAGGGTATTATGAAACGATAACTTCACAATTAACCTACACTGCCGAAGTGAACTGAAAAATGTTGACTCGAGCGGGATTTGAACTCGCACCGTCGGGATACCGGTCCGCCGCTCTACCCGTTGAGCTGTCGAGTCCACAGGGATTGGAGGCGAGTTTTTATACAATTTAAGTGCACGAGATATTCTCGCGACAACTTAACGCTATCCATGAGGATGGATGTGCAGTGTTTCAATTCTATTTCAGAATCATCCTCAGGGTATTATGAAACGATAACTTCACAATTAACCTACACTGCCGAAGTCTACTGAAAAATGTTGACTCGAGCGGGATTTGAACTCGCACCTTCGGGATACCGGTCCGCCGCTCTACCTGTTGTGCTATCGAGTCCACAGGGATTGGAGGCGAGTTTTTATCCAATTTAAGTGCATGAGATATTCTCGAGACAACTTAACGCTATTCATGAGGATGGATGTGCCGTGTTCAATTTTATTTCAGAATCATCCTCAGGGTATTATGAAACGATAACTTCACAATTAACCTACACTGCCGAAGTCAACTGAAAAATGTTGACTCGAGGGGGAATTGAACTCGCACCTTCGGGATAACGGTCCTCCGCTCTACCTGTTGAGCTATCGAGTCCACAAGGAGTGGAGGCGAGTTTTTATCCAATTTAAGTGCACGAGATATTCTCGCGACAACTTAACGCTATCGATGAGGATGGATGTGCAATGTTTCAATTCTATTTCAGAATCATCCTCAGGGTATTATGAAACGATAACTTCACAATTAACCTACACTGCAGAAGTCAACTGAAAAATGTTGACTCAAGCGGGATTTGAACTCGCACCTTCGGGATACCGGTCCGCCGCTCTACCTGTTGAGCTATCGAGTCCACAGGGATTGGATGCGAGTTTTTATTCAATTTAAGTGCACAAGATATTCTCGCGACAACTTAACGCTATCCATGAGGATGGATGTGCAGTGTTTCAATTGTATTTCAGAATCATCCTCAGGGTATTATGAAACGATAACTTCACAAATAACCTGCACTGCCGAAGTCAAGTGAAAAATGTTGACTCGAGCGGGATTTGAACTCGCCCATTCGGGATACCGGTCCGCCTCTCTACCTGTTGAGCTATCGAGTCCACAGGGTTTGGTGGCGAATTGTTATCCAATTTAAGTGCACGAGATATTCTCACGACAACTTAACGCTATCCATGAGGATGGATGTGCAGTGTTTCAATTCTATTTCAGAATCATCCTCAGGGTATTATGAAACGATAACTTCACAAATAACCTAAACTGCTGAAGTCAACTGAAAAATGTTGACTCGAGTGTGATTTGGACTCGCCCCTTCGGGATACCGGTCCGCCTCTCTACCTGTTGAGCTATCGAGTCCACAGGGATTGGAGGCGAGTTTTTATTCAATTTAAGTGCATAACATATTCTCGCGACAACTTAACGCTATCCATGAGGATGGATGTGCAGTGTTTCAATTCTATTTCAGAATCTTCGTCAGGTATTATGAAACGATAACTTCACAATTAACGTACACTGCCGAAGTAAACTGAAAAATGTTGACTCGAGCGGGATTTCAATTCGCACCTTCGGGATACCGGCCCGCCGCTCTACCTGTTGAGCTATCGAGTCCACAGGGATTGGAGGCTAATTTTTATCCAATTTAAGTGCACGAGATATTCTTGCGAAATCTTAACGCTCTCCATGAGGATGTATTTGCAGTGTTTCAATTCTATTTCAGAATCTTCCTCAGGGTATTATGAAACGATAACTTCACAATTAACCTACACTGCCGAAGTGAACTGAAAAATGTTGACTCGAGCGGGATTTGAACTCGCACCGTCGGGATACCGGTCCACCGATCTACATGTTGAGCTATCGAGTCCACAGGGATTGGATGCGAGTTTTTATCCTATTTAAGTGCACGAGATATTCTCGCGACAACTTAACGCTATCCATGAGGATGGATGTGCAGTGTTTCAATTCTATTTCAGAATCATCTTCAGGGTATATGAAACGATAACTTCACAAGTAACCTACACTGCCAAAGTCAACTGAAAAATGTTGACTCGAGCGGGATTTGAACTCGAACCTTTGGGATACCGGTCCGCCGCTCTACCTGTTGAGCTATCGAGTCCACAGGGATTGAAGGCGAGTTTTTATCCTATTTAAGTGCACGAGATATTCTAGCGACAACTTAACGCTATCCATGAGGATGGATGTGCAGAGTTTCAATTCTATTTCAGAATCTCCCTCAGGGTATTATGAAACGATAACTTCACAAATAACGTACACTGCCGAAGTCAACTGAAAAATGTTTACTCGATCGGGATTTGAACTCGCACCTTCATGATACCGGTCCGCCGCTCTACCTTTAGGTTAGGTTAGGGTTAGCGTTAGGGTTAGGGTTAGGGTTAGGGTTAGGGTTAGGGTTAGGGTTAGGGTTAGGGTTTGGGTTAGGGTTAGGTTAGGGTTAGGGTTAGGGTTAGGGTTAGGGTTAGGGTTAGGGTTAGGGATTGGAGGCGAGTTTTTATTCAATTTAAGTGCACGAGATATTCTCGCGACAACTTAACGCTATCAATGAGGATGGATGTGCAGTGTTACAATTCTATTTCAGAATCATCCTCAGGGTATTATGAAACGATAACTTCACAATTAACGTACACTGCTGAAGTCAACTGAAAAATGTTTACTCGAGCGGGATTTGAACTCGCACCTTCGGGATACCGGTCCGCCGCTCTACCTTTAGGTTAAGTTAGGGTTAGGGTTAAGGTTAGGGTTAGGATTAGGTTTAGGGTTAGGGGTATGGTTAGGGTTAGGGTTAGGGTTAGGGTTAGGGTTAGGGTTAGGGTTTGAGTTAGGGTTAGGATTAGCGTTAGGGTTAGGGTTAGGTTAGGGTTAGGGTTAGGGTTAGGGTTAGGGATTGGAGGCGATTTTTTATTCAATTTAAGTGCACGAGATATTCTCGCCAAAACTTAACGCTATCCATGAGGATGGATGTGCAGTGTTTCAATTCTATTTCAGAATCATCTTCAGGGTATTATGAAACGATAACTTCACAAATAACCTAAACTGCTGAAGTCAACTGAAAAATGTTGACTCGAGTGTGATTTGAACTCGCCCCTTCGGGATGCCGGTCCGCCGCTCTACCTGTTGAGCTATCGAGTCCACAGAGATTGGAGGCGAGTTTTTATTCAACTTAAGTGCACAAGATATTCTCGCGACAACTTAACGCTATCCATGAGGATGGATGTGCAGTGTTTCAATTCTATTTCAGAATCTTCGTCAATGTATTATGAAACGATAACTTCACAAGTAACCTACACTGCCAAAGTCAACTGAAAAATGTTGACTCGAGCGGGATTTGAACTCGAACCTTCGGGATACCGATCCGCCGCTCTACCTGTTGAGCTATCGAGTCCACAGGGATTGGAGGCGAGTTTTTATCCAATTTAAGTGCACGAGATATTCTCGAGAGAACTTAACGCTATCCATGAGGATGGATGTGCAGAGTTTCAATTCTATTTCAGAATCACCCTCAGGGTATTATGAAACGATAACTTCACAAATAACGTACACTGCCGAAGTCAACTGAAAAATGTTTACTCGAGCGGGATTTGAATTCGCACCTTCATGATACCGGTCCGCCGCTCTACCTTTAGGTTAGGTTTGGGTTAGGGTTAGGGTTAGGGTTAGGGTTAGGGATAGGGTTAGGGTTAGGTTAGGGTTAGGTTTAGGGTTAGGGTTAGGGTTATGGTTAGGGATTGGAGGCGAGTTTTTTTTCAATTTAAGTGCACGAGATATTCTCGCGACAACTTAACGCTATCAATGAGGATGGATGTGCAGTGTTACAATTCTATTTCAGAATCATCCTCAGGGTATTATTAAACGATAACTTCACAATTAACGTACACTGCTGAAGTCAACTGAAAAATGTTTACTCGAGCGGGATTTGAACTCGCACCTTCGGGATACCGGTCCGCCGCTCTACCTTTAGGTTAAGTTAGGGTTAGGGATAAGGTTAGCGTTAGGGTTAAGGTTAGGGTTAGGGTTAGGGATTGGAAGCGAGTTTTTATTCAATTTAAGTGCACGAGATTTTCTCGCGACAACTTAACGCTATCGATGAGGATGGATGTGCAGTGTTTCAATTCTATTTCAGAATCATCCTCAGGGTATTATGAAACGATACCTTCACAATTAACCTACACTTCCGAAGTCAACTGAAAAATGTTTACTCGAGTGTGATTTGAACTCGCACCTTCGGGATACCGGTCCGCCGCTATACCTGTAGGTTAGGTTAGGGTTAGGGTTAGGGTTAGGGTTAGGGTTAGGGTTAGGGTTAGGGTTAGGGTTAGGGTTAGGGTTAGGGTTAGGGTTAGGGTTAGGGTTAGGGTTAGGGTTAGGGTTAGGGTTAGGGTTAGGGTAAGTGTTAGGGTTAGGGTTAAGGTTTAGTTTGGGGTTAGGGTTAGGGTTAGGGTTAGGGTTAGGGTTAGGGATAGGGTTAGGGTTAGGGGTAGGGTTAAATTTAGGGTTAGGTTTAGGGTTAGTGTTAGGTTTAGGGTTAGGGATTGGAAGCGAGTTTTTATTCCATTTAAGTGCACGAGATATTCTCGCGACAACTTAACGCTATCTATGAGGATGGATGTGCAGTGTTTCAATTCTATTTTAGAATCATCCTCAGGGTATTATGAAACGATAACTTCACAAATAACGTACACTGCCGAAGTCAACTGAAAAATGTTTACTCGAGCGGGATTTGAGATCGCACCTTCATGATACCGGTCCAGCGCTCTACCTTTAGGTTAGGTTAGGTTAGGGTTAGGGTTAGGGTTAGGGTTAGGGTTAGGGTTAGGGTTAGGGTTAGGTTAGGGTTAGGGTTAGGGTTAGGGTTAGGGTTATGGTTAGGGATTGGAGGCGAGTTTTTTTTCAATTTAAGGGCACGAGATATTCTCGCGACAACTTAACGCTATCAATGAGGATGGATGTGCAGTGTTACAATTCTATTTCAGAATCATCCTCAGGTTATTATGAAACGATAACTTCACAATTAACGTACACTGCTGAAGTCAACTGAAAAATGTTTACTCGAGCGGGATTTGAACTCGCACCTTCGGGATACCGGTCCGCCGCTCTACCTTTAGGTTAAGTTAGAGTTAGGGTTAAGGTTAGGGTTAGGGTTAGGTTTAGGGTTAGGGGTATGGTTAGGGTTAGGGTTAGGATTAGGGTTAGGGTTAGGGTTAGGGTTTGAGTTAGGGTTAGGGTTAGGGTTAGGGATAAGGTTAGCGTTAGGGTTAAGGTTAGGGTTAGGGTTAGGGATTGGAGGCGAGTTTTTATTCAATTTAAGTGCACGAGATTTTCTCGCGACAACTTAACGCTATCCATGAGGATGGATGTGCAGTGTTTCAATTCTATTTCAGAATCATCCTCAGGGTATTATGAAACGATAACTTCACAATTAACCTACACTGCCGAAGTCAACTGAAAAATGTTTACTCGAGCGGGATTTGAACTCGCACCTTCGGGATACCGGAACGCCGCTCTACCTGTTGAGCTATCGAGTCCACAGGGATGGTAGCGAGTTTTATCCAATTTAAGTGCACGAGATATTCTCGCGACAACTTAACCCAATCCATGAGGATGGATGTGCAGTGTTTCAATTCTATTTCAGAATCTACCTCAGGGTATTATGAAACGATAATTTCACAATTAACCTACACTGCCGAAGTCAACTTAGAAATGTTGACTCGAGCGGGATTTGAACTCGCACCTTCGGGATGCCGGTCCGCTGCTCTACCTGTTGAGCTATCGAGTCCACAAGGATTGGATGCGAGTTTTTATCCAATTTAAGTGCACGAGATATTCTCGCGACAACATAACGGTATCCATGAGGATGGATGTGCAGTGTTTCAATTCTCTTTCAGAATCTTCCTCAGGGTATTATGAAACGATAACTTTACAATTAACGTACACTGCCGAAGTCAACTGAAAAATGTTGACTCGATCGGGATTTCAAATCGCACCTTCGGGATACCGGTCCGCCGCTCTACCTGTTGAGCTATCGAGTTCACAGGGATTGGATGCGAGTTTTTATCCAATTTAAGTGCACTAGATATTCTCGAGAGAACTTAACGCTATCCATGAGGATGGATGTGCAGTGTTTCAATTCTATTTCAGAATCATCGTCAGGGGATTATGAAACGATAACTTCACAATTAACCTACACTGCCGAAGTCAACTGAAAAATGTTGACTCGAGCGGGATTTGAACTCGCACTTTCGGGATACCGGTCCGCCGCTCTACCTGTTGAGCTATCGAGTCCACAGTGCATGCGGGCGAGTTTTTATCCAATTTAAATGCACGAGATATTCTCGTGACAACTTAACGCTATCCATGAGGATGGATGTGCAGTGTTTCAATTCTATTTCAGAATCATCCGCAGGGTATTATGAAACGATACCTTCACAATTAACCTACACTTCCGAATTCAACTGAAAAATGTTGACTCGAGCGGGATTTGAACTCGCACCTTCGGGATACCGGTCCGCCGCTATACCTGTAGGTTAGGTTAGGGTTAGGGTTAGGGTTAGGGTTAGGGTTAGGGTTAGGGTTAGGGTTAGGGTTAGGGTTAGGGTTAGGGTTAGGGTTAGGGTTAGTGTTAGGGTTAGGGTTAAGGTTTAGTTTGGGGTTAGGGTTAGGGTTAGGGTTAGGGTTAGGGTTAGGGATAGGGTTAGGGTTAGGGTTAGGGGTAGGGTTAGTGTTAGGGTTAGGGTTAGGGTTAGTGTTAGGGTAGGGTTAGGGATTGGAAGCGAGTTTTTATTCGATTTAAATGCACGAGATATTCTCGCGACAACTTAACGCTATCTATGAGGTTGGATGTGCAGTGTTTCAATTCTATTTTAGAATCATCCTCAGGGTATTATGAAACGATAACTTCACAATTAACCTACACTGCCGAAGTCAACTGAAAAATGTTAACTCGAGCGGGATTTGAACTCGCACTTTGGGGATACCGGTCCGCCGCTATACCTTTAGGTTAGGTTAGGGTTAGGGTTAGGGTTAGGTTTAGAGTTAGGGTTAGGGTTAGGGTTAGGGTTAGGGTTAGGGTTAGGGTTAGTGTTAGGGTTAGGGTTAAGGTTTAGGTTGGGGTTAGGGTTAGGGTTAGGGTTAGGGTTAGGGTTAGTGTTAGGGTTAGGGTTAGGGATTGGAAGCGAGTTTTTATTCCATTTAAGTGCACGAGATATTCTCGCGACAACTTAACGCTATCTATGAGGATGGATGTGCAGTGTTTCAATTCTATTTTAGAATCATCCGCAGGGTATTATGAAACGATACCTTCACAATTAACCTACACTTCCGAAGTCAACTGAAAAATGTTTACTCGAGCGGGATTTGAACTCGCACCTTCGGGATACCGGTCCGCCGCTATACCTTTAGGTTAGGGTTAGGGTTAGGGTTAGGGTTAGGGTTAGGGTTAGAGTTAGGGTTAGGGTTAAGGTTTAGTTTGGGGTTAGGGTTAGGGTTAGGGTTAGGGTTAGGTTTAGGGATAGGGTTAGGGTTAGGGGTAGGGTTAGTGTTAGGGTTAGGGTTAGGGTTAGTGTTAGGGTTAGGTTAGGGTTGGGGTTAGGGTTAGGGTTTGGGTTAGGGATTTGAGGCGAGTTTTTATCCAATTTAAGTGCACGAGATATTCTCGCGACAACTTAACGCTATCCATGAGGATGGAGGTGCAGTCTTTCGATTGTATTTCAGAATCATCCTCAGGGTATTATGAAACGATAACTTCACAAATAACCTAAACTGCCGAAGTCAACTGAAAAATGTTGACTCGAGCATGATTTGAACTCGCCCCTTCGGGATACCGGTCCGCCTCTCTACCTGTTGAGCTATCGAGTCCACAGGGATTGGTGTCGAGTTTTTATCCAATTTAAGTGCACGAGATATTCTCGCGACAACTTAACGCTTTTCATGAGGATGGATGTGCAGTGTTCAATTTTATTTCAGAATCATCCTCAGGGTATTATGAAACGATAACTTCACAATTAACCTACACTGCCGAAGTCAACTGAAAAATGTTGACTCGAGGGGGAATTGAACTCGCACCTTCGGGATAACGGTCCTCCGCTCTACCTGTTGAGCTATCGAGTCCACAAGGAGTGGAGGCGAGTTTTTATCCAATTTAAGTGCACGAGATATTCTCGCGACAACTTAACGCTATACATGAGGATGGATGTGCAGTGTTTCAATTCTATTTCAGTATTATCCTCAGGGTATTATGAAACGATAACTTCACAATTAACCTGCACTGCCGAAGTCAACTGAAAAATGTTGTCTCAAACGGGATTTGAACTCGCACCTTCGGGATACCGGTCCGCCGCTCTACCTGTTGAGCTATCGAGTCCACAGGGATTGGATGCGAGTTTTTATTCAATTTAAGTGCACAAGATATTCTCGCGACAACTTAACGCTATCCATGAGAATGGATGTGCAGTGTTTCAATTGTATTTCAGAATCATCCTCAGGGTATTATGAAACGATAACTTCACAAATAACCTGCACTGCCGAAGTCAAGTGAAAAATGTTGACTCGAGCGGGATTTGAACTCGCCCATTCGGGATACCGGTCCGCCTCTCTACCTGTTGAGCTATCGAGTCCACAGGGTTTGGTGGCGAGTTGTTATCCAATTTAAGTGCACGAGATATTCTCGCGACAACTTAACGCTATCCATGCGGATGGATGTGCAGTGTTTCAATTCTATTTCAGAATCATCCTCAGGGTATTATGAAATGATAACTTCACAAATAACCTAAACTGCTGAAGTCAACTGAAAAATGTTGACTCGAGTGTGATTTGAACTCGCCCCTTCGGGATACCGGTCCGCCTCTCTACCTGTTGAGCTATCGAGTCCACAGGGATTGGAGGCGAGTTTTTATCCAATTTAAGTGCACGAGATATTCTCGCGAAAACTTAACGCTATCGATGAGGATGGATGTGCAGTGTTTCAATTCTAATTCAGAATAATCCTCAGGGTATTATGAAACGATAACTTCACAATTAACGTACACTGACGAAGTCAACTGAAAAATGTTGACTCGAGCGGGAATTGAACTCGCACCTTCGGGATAACGGTCCTCCGCTCTACCTGTTCAGCTATCGAGTCCACAGTGATTGGAGGCGAGTTTTTATCCAATTTAAGTGCATGAGATATTCTCTCGACAACTTAACGCTAGTTGACTCGAGCTAATGTTGTCTCGAGCGGGATTTGAACTTGAACCTTCGGGATACCGGGCCGCCACTCTACCTGATGAGGTATCGAGTCCGCATGGATTGGAGGAGAGTTTTTATCCAATATAAGTGACGAAATATTCTCGCGAAAACTTATTAATGATTAGTGCATAGTGCATAGAGAAATATAACGGTTGTGGCTTGAGTTAGTCGCTTTTGTCGAAAGTTTGTTAAACCTCGCCAATGATTGTAATAGGATCTATATTGTCCAGAGAAGTTGATAAAAGCATTAGATCAAAGATTCGAGCAATATTGTAAAATATATGGCAATGCGTTGAAATTGTCCCTTTAAGCCTTTTACGTTAAAAGTCATAAGTATTGTTAGAAATTGGTGAAAACCAAGTTGGTGTAAAAAATACTTCCTATGCTTCTAAAATGTTCTATTAAACTCAAACATTATAAAACAAATCGAATTCCGTTGATTCGACGAGTTGATCTCGAAAGTTGTCCAAACCTCGCCAATGATTATGAAATAATCTACCTTGGCCAGAGAAGTGGATAAAAGCATTAGATCATTGATTCGAACAGTATTTTTAAATATATGGCAATGTGTTGAAATTGTCCCGTTACGCCTTATACGTTAAATGCCGTAAGTATGTCTAGATTTAGGTTAAAAGCAGAATAGTTAAGCAAAACCAAACCAATGCTTCTAAAATGATCTTTCCTAACCAAACAATTTAAAACAAATCGAATTCCGTTGATTAGACGAGTCGCTCTCAAACATTTTCAATCTCCTCAAAATCGCTTTATCTCCGCGAGATAAGACGATTTGTGAATGGAGCTGTGTAACGGTTGTTGCTTTAGTTATTTGCGTTTGTCGAAAGTACGCCAAACTTCGCCATTGATTGTAAAATTATCTATATGGGCCAGAGAAGTGGATAAAAGCATTAGATCAATGATTCGAGCAGTATTTCAAAATATATGGCAATGTGTTGAAATTGTCTCATTACGCTTTAAACGTTAAATTCCATAAGTATGGTTAGAATTCGGTGAAAGTAGAATAGTTGTGAGAAACCACCCAATGCTTCTAAAATAATCTTTTCCAAGCAGACTTCATCAAAGAAATCGAATACCGTTGATTAGACGAGTCGCTATCAAAAATTTTCAATCTCCTCAATATTGCTTTATCTCCGCGAGATAAGACGATTAGTGCATGGAGAAGTGTAACGGTTGTGGCTTGAGTTAGTCGCTTTTGTCGAAAGTTGGCCAAACCTCTCCAATGATTGCAAAGTGATTTTTTCGCGTCACAGAATAGGATAAAAGTATTATTTCATTGATTGGAGCAGTATTTCTGAAAATTTGGCAATATC
The DNA here is from genome assembly GCA_030142905.1 of Heliopora coerulea. Classification (NCBI taxonomy): domain Eukaryota; kingdom Metazoa; phylum Cnidaria; class Anthozoa; order Scleralcyonacea; family Helioporidae; genus Heliopora; species Heliopora coerulea. The sequence continues at coordinate 1,134,920 of JASJOG010000102.1, read as the reverse complement.
TTGAAATTGTCCGGTTACGCCTTATACATTAAAAGCCGTAAGTATGGTTAGAATTGGGTGAAAGCAAAATAGTTGTATGAAACCAACATAATGCTTCTAATATGATCTTTCCCACCCAAACATTATAAAACAAATCGAATTTCCTCGATTCCACGAGTTGCTCTTAAAAATTAACAATCTCCTCAAAATCGCTCTATCTCTGCGAGGTAAGACGATTAGTGCATGGAGATGTGTAACCGTTGTGGCTTGAGTTATTTGCGTTTGTCGAAAGTTGTCCAAACCTCGCCAATGATTGTAAAATTATCTATATGGGCCAGAGAAGTGGATAAAAGCATTAGATCAATGATTCGAGGAGTATTTCAAAATATATGGCAATGTGTTGAAAAAGTCTCATTACGCTTTAAACGTTAAATGCCATAAGTATGGTTAGAATTCGGCGAAAGCAGAATAGTTGTGCGAAACAAACCCAATGTTTCTAAAATAATCTTTTCCAAGCAGACTTCGTCGAACAAATCGAATACCGTTGATTAGACGAGTCGCTCTCAAAAATTTTCAATCAACTCAATATCGCTTTATCTCAGCGAGATAAGACGATTAGTGCATGGAGAAGTGTAACGGTTGTGCCTTGAGTTATTTCCTTTTGTCGAAATTTGGCCAAACCTCGCCAATGATTGTAAAATGATCAATATGGCCCAGAGAAATGGATAAAAGCATTAGATCAATGATTCGAGCAGTATTTCAAAATATATGGCAATGTGTTAAAATTGTCTCATTACGCTTTATACGTTAAAAGCCATAAGTATGGTTAGAATTGGATGATAACAGAATAGCTGTGCGAAACCAACCCAACGCTCGTAAAATTATCTTTCCCATCCAAACATTATAAAACAAATCGAAATCCGTTGATTAGTCGAGTCAATTCAAAAATTTTCAATCTCCCCAAAATCGCTTTATCTGCGCGAGATAAGACGATTGATGAATGGAGCTGTGTAGCGGTTGTGGCTTGAGTTAGTGGCGTTAGTCGAAAGTTGGTTAATCCTCGCCAATGATTGTAAAATGATGAATATGGGCTAGTGAAGTGGAAAAAAGCATTAGTCAATGATTTGAGCAGTATTTCAAAATATATGGCAATGTGTTGAAATTGTCTCTTTAAGTCTTATACGTTAAAAGTCATAAGTATGGTTAGAAATGGGTGAAAACCAAGTAGGTGAACAAAAGACTTCCTCTCCTTCTAAAATGTTCTTTTAAACTCAAACATTATAAAACAAATTGAACTCCGTTGATTTGACGAGTAGCTCTCAAAAATTTTCAATCACCTAAAAATCGCTCTATCTCCGCGTGATAAGACGAATGGTGAATGGAGCTTTGTAACGGTTGTGGCTTGAGTTTGTGGCGTTTGTCATAAGTTGGCCAAACCTCGCCAATGATTATAAAATGATCTATATGGGGCAGACAAGTGGATAAAAGCATTAGATCAATGATTCGAGCTGTATTTCATAATATATGGCAATGTGTTGAAATTGTCCCGTTACGCCTTATACGTTAAATGCCATAAGTATGGCTAGAATTTGGTGAAAGCAGAGTAGTTAAGCAAAACCAAACCAATGCTTCTAAAATGATCTTTCCTACCCAAACATTAAAAAACAAATCGAATACCGTTGATTAGACGAGTCTATCTCAAAAATTTTCAATCTCCTCAAAATCGCTTTATCTGCGCAAGATAAGACGATTGGTGAATGGAGCTGTGTAACGGTTTTGGCTTGAGTTATTTGCGTTTGGCATTTAACGTATTTGCATTTGGCTTTTAACGTATAAGGCGTAACGGGACAATTTCAACACATTGACATATATTTTGAAATACTGCTCGAATCATTGATCTAATGCTTTTATCCACTTCTCTGGCCCATATAGATAATTTTAGAATCATTGGCGACGTTTGGGAAACTTTCGACAAACGCAAATAACTCAAGCCAAAACCGTTACAAAGCTCCATTCACCATTCGTCTAATCTCGCGGAGATAGAGCGATTTTGAGGAGACCGAAAATTTTTGAGAGTTACTCGTCTAATCAACGGTATTCGATTTGTTTTATGGTGTTTGGGTGGAAAAGATCATTTTCTAAGCATTCGGTGGAGTTACGCAGAACTATTCTGCTTTCACCCAAGTCTAACCATAGTTATGCTTTTAACATATAACCGTTATGGTACAACCGTTACAATGTTCTATTCACTAATCGTCTTACCTCGCGGAGATAAATCGTTTTGAGGAAATTGAAAATCCTTTTAGAGCAACTCGTCGAATCGATGAAATTCGATTTGTTTTATAATGTTTGAGTGGGAAAGATCATTTTAGAAGCATTGGGTTGGTTTCGCACAACTATTCTGCGTTCACCCTATTCTAAGCATACTTATGGCTTTTAACGTATAAGGCTTAAAGGGATATTTCAACACATTGCCATATATATTGAAATACTGCTAGAATCATCGATCTAATGCGTTTATACACTTCTCTGGTCCGTATAGATCATTTTACAATCATTGGCGAGGTATGGCCAACTTTCGACAAAAGCGACTAAATCAAGCCACAACCATTACACATCTCCATTCACTAATCGTCTTATCTCGCGGAGATAAAGCGATTTTGAGGAGATTGAAAATTTTTGAAAGCGACTCGTCTAATCAACGTTATTCGATTTGTTTTATAATGTTTGGGTAGGAAAGATCATTTTAGAAGCATTGGGTTGGTTTCGCACAACTATTCTGCGTTCACCCTATTCTAAGCATACTTATGGCTTTTAACGTATAAGGCTTAAAGGGACAATTTCAACACATTGCCATATATTTTGAAATAGTGCTCGAATCATTGATCTAATACTTTTATCCACTTCTCTGGTCCGTATAGATCATTTTACAATCATTGGCTAGGTTTGGAAAACTTTCGACAAACGTAAAATAACTCAAGCTACAACCGTTACAATTTTCTATTTACTAATCGTCTTATCTCGCGGAGATAAAGCGATTTTGAGGAGATTGAAAATTTTTGAAAGCGACTCGTCTAATCAACGGTATTCGATTTGTTTTATAATGTTTGGGTTTAAAAGACAATTTTAGAAGAATTGGGTTGGTTTCGTACATCTATTCTGCTTTCACCCTATTCTAACCATACTTATGGCTTTTAGCGTTTAAGACATAAAGGGACAATTTCAAGACATTGCCATATATTTTGACATACTACTCGAATCATTGATCTAATGCTTTTATCCACTTCTCTGGCCCATATAGATCATTTTACAATCATTGGCTAGGTTTGGAAAACTTTCGACAAAGGCAAATAACTCAAGCCACAACCGTTAAGCTACTCCATTCACCAATCGTCTTATATCGCTGACATAAAGCGATTTTGAGGAAATTGAAAATCTTTAAGAGCAATTCATAGAATCGACGAAATTCGATTTGTTTTATAATATTTGGGTGGGAAAGATCATTTTAGAAGTATTGGGTTGGTTTCGTACAAATATTTTGCTTTAACCCGGTTCTAACCATACTTATGACTTTTAACGTATAAGGCTCAATGGGACAATTTCAAGACATTGTTATTATTTTTGAAATACTGCTCCATTCCATGAACTAATAATTTTATCCTCTTCTGTGTCCCGAAGGGATCATTTTACAACCTTAGGCGAGGTTTCGCAAACATTCCACAAATGCAACTAAACTAAGCCACAACCGTTACAATGTTCTATTCACTAATCGTCTTATCTCGCTGAGATAAATCGTTTTTGAGGAAATTGAAAATTTTTCGAGCAACTCGTGGAATCGAGGAAATTCGATTTCTTTTATAATGTTTGGGTGGGAAAGATCATATTAGAAGCATTGTATTCGTTTTATACAACTATTTTGCTTTCATCCAATTCTAACCATACTTACGGCTTTTAATGTATAAGGCGTAACCGGACAATTTCAAGATATTGCCAAATTTTCAGAAATACTGCTCCAATCAATGAAATAATACTTTTATCCTATTCTGTGACGCGAAAAAATCACTTTGCAATCATTGGAGAGGTTTGGCAAAATTTTCACAAACACAACTTGCTCAAGCTACAACCGTTACACTGCTCCATTCACTAATCGCTTTATCTCGCAGAGATAAAACGATTTTGAGGAGATTGAAAATTTTTGATAGCGACTCGTCTAATCAACGGTATTCGATTTGTTTTATAATGTTTTGGTGGGATAGATCATTTTAGAAGCATTGGGCTGGTTCTCACAACTATTCTGCTTTCACCCTATTCTAACCATACTTATGGCTTTTAACGTATAAGACTTAAAGGGACAATTTCAACACATTGCCATATATTTTGAAATACTGCTCGAATCATTGATCAAATGCTTTTATCCACTTCTCTGGCTTATATAGATCATTTTACAATCATTGGCGAGGTTTGGCCAACTTTCGACAAACGCAAATAACTCAAGCCACAACCGTTACACAGCTCCATTCACCAATCGTCTTATCTCGCGGGGAAAAAGCGATTTTGAGGAGATTGAAAATTTTTGAGTGCGCCTCGACTAATCAACAGATTTCGCTTTGTTTTATAATGTTTGGGTGGGAAAGATCAGTTTAGAATCATTGGGGTGGTTTCGCACAACTATTCTGCTTTCACCCTATTCTAAACATACTTATGGCTTTTAACGTATAAGACTTAAAGGGACAATTTCAACACATTGCCATATATTTAAAAATACTGCTCGAATCATTGATCTAATGCTTTTATCCACTTCTCTGGCCCATATAAATAATTTTACAATCATTGGCGTGGTTTGGCCAACTTTCGACATATGCGACTATCTCAAGCCACTACCGTTGCACAGCTCCATTCACCAATAGTCTTATCTCGCGGGGATAAAGCGATTTTGAAGAGATTGAAAATTTTTGAGTGCGACTCGTCTAATCAACAGATTTCGATTTGTTTTATAATGTTTGGGTGGGATAGATCATTTTAGAAGCATTTGGTTAGTTTCGCACAACTATTCTACTTTCACCCTATTCTAAAGATACTTATGGCATTTAACATATAAAGCGTAATGGGACAATTTCAACACATTGCCATATATTTTGAAATACTGCTCGAATCATTGATCTAATGCTTTTATCCACTTCTCTGGCCCATATAGATAATCTTACAATCATTGGCGAGGTTTGGACAACTTTCGACAAACGCAAATAACTCAAGCCACAACGGTTACACATCTCCATGCACTAATCGTCTTATCTCGCGGAGATAGAGCGATTTTAAGGAGATTGAAAATTTTTGAGAGCGACTCATCTAATCAACGGTATTCGATTTGTTCGACTAAGTCTGCTTGTAAAAGATTATTTTAGAAGCTTTGGGTTGGTTTCGCACAACTATTCTGCTTTCGCCGAATTCTAACCATACTTATGGCATTTAACGTTTAAAGCGTAATGAGACAATTTCAACACATTGCCATATATTTTGAAATACTGCTCGAATCATTGATCAAATGCTTTTATCCACTTGTCTGCCCCATATAGATCATTTTATAATCATTGGCGTGGTTTGGCCAACTTATGACAAACGCCACTAACTCAAGCCACAACCGTTACAAAGCTCCATTCACCATTCGTCTTATCACGCGGAGATAGAGCGATTTTTAGGTGATTGAAAATTTTTGAGAGCTACTCGTCGAATCAACGGAGTTCAATTTGTTTTATAATGTTTGAGTTTAAAAGAACATTTTAGAAGGAGAGGAAGTCTTTTGTTCACCTACTTGGTTTTCACCCATTTCTAACCATACTTATGACTTTTAACGTATAAGACTTAAAGAGACAATTTCAACACATTGCCATATATTTTGAAATACTGCTCAAATCATTGACTAATGCTTTTTTCCACTTCACTAGCCCATATTCATCATTTTACAATCATTGGCGAGGATTAACCAACTTTCGACTAAAGCCACTAACTCAAGCCACAACCGTTACACAGCTCCATTCATCAATCGTCTTATCTCGCGCAGATAAAGCGATTTTGGGGAGATTGAAAATTTTTGAATTGACTCGACTAATCAACGGATTTCGATTTGTTTTATAATGTTTGGATGGGAAAGATAATTTTACGAGCGTTGGGTTGGTTTCGCACAGCTATTCTGTTATCACCCAATTCTAACCATACTTACGGCTTTTAACGTATAAAGCGTAATGAGACAATTTCAACACATTGCCATATATTTTGAAATACTGCTCGAATCATTGATCTAATGCTTTTATCCACTTCTCTGGCCCATATAGATCATTTTACAATCATTGGCGAGGTTTGGCCAACTTTCGAAAAACCCAAATAACTCAAAGCACCACCGTTGCACAGCTCCATTCACCAAGTGTCTTATCTCGCGCAGATAAAGCGATTTGAGGTGATTGAAAATTTTTGAGATAGACTCGACTAATCAACGGTATTCGATTTGTTTTATAATGTTTGGGTGGGATAGATCATTTTAGAAGCTTTCGATTTGTTTCGCACAACTATTCTGCTTTCACCCTATTCTAAACATACTTATGACTTTTAACGTATAAGACTTAAAGAGACAATTTCAACACATTGCCATATATTTTGAAATACTGCTCGAATCATTGATCTAATGCTTTTATCCACTTCTCTGGCCCATATAAATAATTTTACAATCATTGGCGTGGATTGGCCAACTTTCGACAAACGCAAATAACTCAAGCAACAACCGTTACACAGCTCCATTCACCAATCGTCTTATCTTGTGCAGATAAAGCGATTTTGAGGAGATTGAAAATTTTTGAGAGCGACTCGTCTAATCAACGGAATTCGATTTGTTTTATAATGTTTGGGTAGGAAAGATCATTTTAGAAGCATTGGTTTGGTTTTGCTTAACTATTCTGCTTTTAACCTAAATCTAGACATACTTACGGCATTTAACGTATAAGGCGTAACGGGACAATTTCAACACATTGCCATATATTTAAAAATACTGTTCGAATCAATGATCTAATGCTTTTATCCACTTCTCTGGCCAATGTAGATTATTTCATAATCATTGGCGAGGTTTGGACAACTTTCGACAAACGCCACTAACTCAAGCCTCAACCGATAAAATTCTCTAAGCACTAATCGTGTTATCTCGCGGAGACAGACCGATTTTGAGATGATTGAAAATTTTTTAGGGCCACTCGTCGAATCAACGGAATTCGATTTGTTTTAAAATGATTGGGTTTATAAGATCATTTTAAAAGCATTGGGTTAGTTTCGCACATCTATTCTGCTTTCACACAATTCTAACCATACTTATGGCATTTAACGTATAAAGCGTAATGAGACAATTTCAACACATTGCCATATATTTTGAAATACTGCTCGAATCAATGATCTAATGCTTTTATCCACTTTTCCGGCCCATATAGATCATTTTACAATCATTAGCGAGGTTTGGGCAACTTTCGACAAATGCGACTAACTCAAGCCACAACCGTTGCACAGCTCCATTCACCAATAGTCTTATCTCGCGGGGATAAATCGATTTTGAAGAGATTGAAAATTTTTGAGATACACTCGACTAATCTACGGATTTTGATTTGTTTTATAATGTTTGGGTGGGAAAGATTATTTTAGAAGCATTGGGTTAGTTTCGCACAACTATTCTGCTTTCACACAATTCTATCCATACTTACGGCTTTTAACGTATAAAGCGTAATGAGACAATTTTAACACATTGCCATATATTTTGAAATACTGCTCGAATCATTGATCTAATGCTTTTATCCATTTCTCTGGGCCATATTAATCATTTTACAATCATTGGCGAGGTTTGGTCAACTTTCGACAAACGCAAATAACTCAAGGCACAACCGTTACACTTCTCCATGCACTAATCGTCTTATCTCGCGGAGATAAAGCGATATTGAGGAGATTGAAAATTTTTTTAGAGCGACTCGTCTAATCAACGGTATTCGATTAGTTCGACGAAGTCTGCTTGGAAAAGATTATTTTAGAAGCATTGGTTTGGTTTCGCACAATTATTCTGCTTTCGCCGAATTCTAACCATACTTATGGCATTTAACGTTTAAAGCGTAATGAGACAATTTCAACACATTGCCATATATTTTGAAATACTGCTCGAATCATTGATCTAATGCTTTTATCCACTTCTCTGGCCCATATAGATAATCTTACAATCATTGGCGAGGTTTGGACAACTTTCGACAAACGCAAATAACTCAAGCCACAACGGTTACACATCTCCATGCACTAATCGTCTTATCTCGCGGAGATAGAGCGATTTTGAGGAGATTGAAAATTTTTAAGAGCAACTCGTCGAATCAACGGAATTCGATTTGTTTTATAATGTTTGGGTTTAAAAGAACATTTTAGAAGCATAGGAAGTGTTTTGTACACTTACTTGGTTTTCACCCATTTCTAACCATACTTATGACTTTTAACGTATAAGACTTAAAGGGACAATTTCAACACGTTGCCATATATTTTGAAATACTGCTCGAATCATTGATTTAATGCTTTTATCCACTTCTCTGGCCCATATAGATCATTTTAAAATCATTGTCGAGGATTGGCCAACTTTCGACAAACGCAAATAACTCAAGCCACAACCGTTACAAAGCTCCATTCACCATTCGTCTTTTCTCGTGGAGATAGAGCGATTTATAGGAGATTGAAAATTTTTGAGAGCAACTCGTGGAATCGAGGAAATTCGATTTGTTTTATAATGTTTGGGTGGGAAAGATCATATTAGAAGCATTGTGTTGGTTTCATACAACTATTTTGCTTTCACCCAATTCTAACCATACTTACGGCTTTTAATGTATAAGGCGTAACCGGAAAATTTCAAGATATTGCCAAATTTTCAGAAATACTGCTCCAATCAATGAAATAATACTTTTATCCTATTCTGTGACGCGAAAAAATCACTTTGCAATCATTGGAGAGGTTTGGCCAACTTTCGACAAAAGCGACTAACTCAAGCCACAACCGTTACACTTCTCCATGCACTAATCGTCTAATCTCGCGGAGATAAAGCGATATTGAGGAGATTGAAAATTTTTGATAGCGACTCGTCTAATCAACGGTATTCGATTTGTTTGATGAAGTCTGCTTGGAAAAGATCATTTTAGAAGCATTGGGTGGTTTCTCACAACTATTCTACTTTCACCGAATTCTAACCATACTTATGGAATTTAACGTATAAAGCGTAATGAGACAATTTCAACACATTGCCATATATTTTGAAATACTGCTCGAATCATTAATCTAATGCTTTTATCCACTTCTCTGGCCCATATAGATCATTTTACAATCATTGGCGAGGTTTGGTCAACTTTCGACAAAAGCGACTAAATCAAGCCACAACCATTACACATCTCCATGCACTAATCGTCTTATCTCGCGGAGATAAAGTGATTTTGAGGAGATTGAAAATTTTTGAAAGCGACTTGTCTAATCAACGTTATTCGATTTGTTTTATAATGTTTGGGTAGGAAAGATCATTTTAGAAGCATTGGGTTGGTTTCGCACCACTGTTCTGGTTTCACCCAATTCTAGCCATACTTACGGCATTTGACGTATAAGGCGTAACGGGACAATTTCAACACATTGCCATATATTTTGAAATACTGCTCGAATCATTGATTTAATGCTTTTATCCACTTCTCTGGCCCATATAAATAATTTTACAATCGTTGGCGAAGTTTGGCCAACTTTCGACAAACGCAAATAACACAAGCTACAACCTTTACGAAGCTCCATTCACCATTCGTCTTATCTCGCGGAAATAGAGCGATTTATAGGAGATTGAAAATTTTTTGAGAGCAACTCGTCGAATCAACGGATTTCGATTTGTTTTATAATGTTTGGGTGGGAAAGATAATTTTAGAAGCACTGGGTTGGTTTTGAACAGCTATTCTGCTATCACCCAATTCTAACCATACTTATGGCTTTTAACGTATAAAGCGTAATGAGACAATTTCAACACATTGCCATATATATTGAAATACTGCTAGAATCATTGATCTAATGCGTTTATCCACTTCTCTGGCCAATATAGATAATTTTACAAACATTGGCGAGGTTTGGAAAACTTTCGACAAACGCAAAGAACTCAAGGCACAACTGTTGCACAGCTCCATTCACCAAGTGACTTATCTCGCGCAGATAAGGCGATTTTGAGGAGGTTGAAAATTTTTGAGATAGACTCGACTAATCAACGAATTTCGATTTGTTTTATAATGTTTGGGTAGGCAAGATCATTTTAGAAGCTTTGGTTGGTTTCGCACAGCTATTCTTCTTTCACCTATTTCTAACCATACTTATGACTTTTAACGTATACGACTTAAAGAGACAATTTCAACACATTGCCATATATTTTGAAATACAGCTCGGATCATTGATCTAATGCTTTTATCCACTTCTCTGGCCCATATAAATAATTTTACAATCATTGGCGTGGATTGGCCAACTTTCGACAAACGCAAATAACTCAAGCCAAAACCGTTACACAGCTCCATTCACCAATCGTCTTATCTTGCTCAGATAAAGCGATTTTGAGTAGATTGAAAATTTTTGAGATAGACTCGTCTAATCAACGGAATTCGATTTGTTTTATAATGTTTGGGTGGGAAAGATTATTTTAGAAGCATTGGTTTGGTTTTGCTTAACTACTCTGCTTTCACCAAATTCTAGCCATACTTATGGTATTTAACGTAAAAGGCGTAACGGGACAATTTCAACACATTGCCATATATTTAAAAAAACTGTTCGAATCGTTGATCAAATGCTTTTATCCACTTGTCTGCCCCATATAGATCATTTTATAATCATTGGCGTGGTTTGGCCAACTTATGACAAACGCCACTAACTCAAGCCACAACCGTTACAAAGCTCCATTCACCATTCGTCTTATCACGCGGAGATAGAGCGATTTTTAGGTGATTGAAAATTTTTGAGAGCTACTCGTCGAATCAACGGAGTTCGATTTGTTTTATAATGTTTGAGTTTAAAAGAACATTTTAGAAGGAGAAGAAGTCTTTTGTTCACCTACTTGGTTTTCACCAATTTCTTAACCATACTTATGACTTTTAACGTATAAGACTTAAAGAGACAATTTCAACACATTGCCATATATTTTGAAATACTGCTCAAATCATTGACTAATGCTTTTTTCCACTTCACTAGCCCATATTCATCATTTTACAATCATTGGCGAGGATTAACCAACTTTCGACTAAAGCCACTAACTCAAGCCACAACCGTTACACAGCTCCATTCATCAATCGTCTTATCTCGCGTAGATAAAGCGATTTTGGGGAGATTGAAAATTTTTGAATTGACTCGACTAATCAACGGATTTCGATTTGTTTTATAATGTTTGGGTGGGAAAGATAATTTTACGAGCGTTGGGTTGGTTTCGCACAGCTATTCTGTTATCACCCAATTCTAACCATACTTACGGCTTTTAACGTATAAAGCGTAATGAGACAATTTCAACACATTGCCATATATTTTGAAATACTGCTCGAATCATTGATCTAATGCTTTTATCCATTTCTCTGGCCCATATAGATCATTTTACAATCATTGGCGAGGTTTGGCCAACTTTCGAAAAACCCAAATAACTCAAAGCACCACCGTTGCACAGCTCCATTCACCAAGTGTCTTATCTCGCGCAGATAAAGCGATTTGAGGTGATTGAAAATTTTTGAGATAGACTCGACTAATCAACGGTATTCGATTTGTTTTATAATGTTTGGGTGGGATAGATCATTTTAGAAGTATTCGATTTGTTTCGCACAACTATTCTGCTTTCATCCTATTCTAAACATACTTATGACTTTTAACGTATAAGACTTAAAGAGACAATTTCAACACATTGCCATATATTTTGAAATACTGCTCGAATCATTGATCTAATGCTTTTATCCACTTCTCTGGCCCATATAAATAATTTTACAATCATTGGCGTGGATTGGCCAACTTTCGACAAACGCAAATAACTCAAGCAACAACCGTTACACAGCTCCATTCACCAATCGTCTTATCTTGTGCAGATAAAGCGATTTTGAGGAGATTGAAAATTTTTGAGAGCGACTCGTCTAATCAACGGAATTCGATTTGTTTTATAATGTTTGGGTAGGAAAGATCATTTTAGAAGCATTGGTTTGGTTTTGCTTAACTATTCTGCTTTTAACCTAAATCTAGACATACTTACGGCATTTAACGTATAAGGCGTAACGGGACAATTTCAACACATTGCCATATATTTAAAAATACTGTTCGAATCAATGATCTAATGCTTTTATCCACTTCTCTGGCCAATGTAGATTATTTCATAATCATTGGCGAGGTTTGGACAACTTTCGACAAACGCCACTAACTTAAGGCCTCAACCGTTAAAATTCTCTAAGCACTAATCGTCTTATCTCGCGGAGATAGAGCGATTTTGAGATGAATGAAAATTATTTAGGGCCACTCGTCGAATCAACGGAATTCGATTTGTTTTATAATGTTTGGGTTTAAAAGAACATTTTAGAAGCATAGGAAGTGTTTTGTACACCTGCTTGGTTTACAAAAATTTCTTACCATAACTATGACTTTTAATGTATAAGACTTAAAGGGACAATTTCAACACGTTGCCATATATTTCGAAATACTGCTCGAATCATTGAACTAATGCTTTTATCCACTTCTCCGGCCCATATAGATCATTTTACAATCATTGGCGAGGTTTGGTCTATTTTCGACAAACGCCACTAACTAAAGGTACAACCGTTGTACCTCTCTATGCACGAATCGTCTTATCTCGCGGAGATAAAGCGATTTTAAGGTGAATGAAAATTTTTGAGATCAACTCGTCGAATCAACGGAATTCGATTTGTTTTATAATGTTTGGGTTTAATAGAACATTTTAGAAGTATAGGAAGTATTTTTTACACCAACTTGGTTTTCACCCATTTCTAACAATACTTATGGCTTTTAACGTATAAGGCTTAAAGAGACAATTTCAAAGTATTGCCATATATTTTACAATATTGCTCGAATCATTGACCTAACGCTTTTATCAACTTCTCTGGAACATATAGATCCTTTTACAATCAATGGCGAGGATTAACGAACTTTCGACAAAAGCGACTAACTCAAGCCACAACCGTTATACCTCTCTATGCACTATGCACTAATCGTTAATAAGTTGTCGCGAAAATATCTCGTGCATTTAAATTGGATAGAAACTCGTTTCCAATCCCTGTGGACTCGATAGCTCAACAGGTAAAGAGGAGTACCGTTTCCCGTAGGTGCGAGTTCAAATCCCGCTCGAGTCAACATTTTTAAGTTGACTTGGGCAGTGTAGGTTAATGGTGAAGTTATCGTTTCATAATACCCTGATGACGATTCTGAAATAGAATTGAAACACTGCACATATATCCTCATGGATAGCGTTAAGTTGTCGCGAGAATATCTCTGGCACTTATATTGGATAAAAACTCGCCTACAATCCCTGTAGCCTCGATAGCTCAACAGGTAGATCGGCGGACCGGAATCCCTAAGGTGCGAGTTCAAATCCCGCTCGAGTCAACATTTTTCAGTTGACTTCGGCAGTGTAGGTTAATTGTGAAGTTATCGTTTCATAATACCCTGAGAATGATTCTGAAATAGAATTGAAACACTGCACATCCATCCTCATGGTTTGCGTTAAGTTGTCGCGAAAATATCTCGTGCACTTAGATTGGATAAAAACTCGTCTCGAATCCCTGTGGACTCCATAGCTCAACAAGTAGAGCTGCGGACCGGTATCCCGAATGTGCGAGTTCAAATCCCGATCGTGTCAACATTAGCTCGAGTCAAATAGCGTTAAATTGTCGCGAGAATATCTCATGCACTTAAATTGGAAAACACTCCCCTCCAATCCCTGTGGACTCGATAGCTCAACAGGTAGAGCGGCGGACCGGTATCACGAAGGTGCGAGTTCAAATCCAGCTGGAGTCAACATTTTTCAGTTTACTTCGGCAGTGTATGTTAATTGTGAAGTTATCGTTTCATAATACCCTGAGGATGATTCTGAAATAGAATTGAAACACTGCACATCCATCTTCATGGATAGCGTTAAGTTGTTGCGAGAATATCTCGTGCACTTAGATTGGATAAACACTCGCCTCCAATCCCTGTGGACTCGATAGCTCAACAAGTAGAGCGGCGGACCGGTATCCCGAAGTTGCGAGTATAAATCCATCTCGAGTCAACATATTTCAGTTGACTTCGGCAGTGTAGGTTAATTGTGAAGTTATCGTTTCCTAATACCCTGAGAATGATTCTGAAATAGAATTAAAACACTGCACATCCATCCTCATGGTTTGCGTTAAGTTGTCGCGAGAATATCTCGTGCACTTAAATTGGATAAAAACTCGCCTCCAATCCCCGTGGACTCAATAGCTCAACAGGTAAAGCGGTGGACCTGTATCCCGAAGGTGCGAGTTCAAATCCCGCTCGAGTCAACATTTTTCAGTTTACTTCGGCAGTGTAAGTTAATTGTGAAGTTATCGTTTCATAATACCCTGAGTATGATTCTGAAATAGAATTGAAACACTGCATATCCATCTTCGTGGATAGTGTTAAGTTGTCGCAAGAATATCTCGTGCACTTAGATTGTATAAAAACTCTCCTCTAATCCTTGTGGACTCGATAGCTCAACAGGTAGAGCGGAGGACCGGTATCCCGAAGTTGCGTGTTCAAATCCCATTCGAGTCAACATTAGCTCGAGTCAACTAGCGTTGAGTTGTCGCGAGAATATCTCGTGCACTTAAATTGGATAAAAACTCGCCTAAAATCCCGGTGGGCTCGATAGCTCAACAGGTAGATGGACGGACCGGTATCCCGAAGGTGCGAGTTCAAATCCTGCTCGAGTGAAAATTTTTCAGTTGACTTCGGTTGTGTAGGTTAATTGTGAAATTATCGTTTCATAATACCCTGAGGATGATTCTGAAATAGAATTGAAACACTGCAAATCCGTCCTCATAGATAGCGTTAAGTTGTCGCGAGAATATCTCGTGCATTTAAATAGGATAAAAATTCGCCTCCAACCCCTGTGGACTCGATTCTAAACACGTAGAGAGAAGGACCGGTATCCTGAAGGTGCGAGTTCAAATCCCGCTCGAGTCAACATTAGCTCGAGTCAACTAGCGTTAAGTTGTCGAGAGAATATCTCATGCACTTAAATTGGATAAAAACTCGCCTCCAATCCCTGTGGACTCGATAGCTCAACGGGTAGAGGGGAGGACCGGTATCCCGAAGGTGCGTGTTCAAATCCCGCTCGAGTCAACATTTTTCAGTTGACTTCGGCAGTGTAGGTTAAGTGTGAAGTTATCGTTTCATAATACCCTGAGGATGATTCTGAAATAGAATTGAAACATTGCACATCTATACTCATGGATAGCGTTAAGTTGTCGCGAGAATATCTCGTGCACTTAGATTGGATAAAAGCTCGCCTCCAATCATTGTGGACCCGATAGCTCAACAGGTAGAACGGCAGACCGGTATCCCGAAGGTGCGAGTTCAAATCCCGCTCAAGTCAACATTTTTCAGTTGACTTCGGCAGTGTAGGTTAATTGTGAAGTTATCGTTTCATAATAAATTGAGGATGATTCTGAAATAGAATTGAAACACTGCACATCCATACTCATGGATAGCGTTAAGTTGTGGCGAGAATATCTCGTGCATTTAAATTGGATAAAAACTCGCCTCCAAATCCCTGTGGACTCGATAGCTCAACATGTAGAGCGGCGGACCGGTATCCCGAAGATGCGAGTTCAAATCCCGCTCGAGTCAACATTTTTCATTTGACTTCGGCAGTGTAGGTTAATTGTGAAGTTATCGTTTCATAATACCCTGAGGATGATTCTGAAATAGAATTGAAACACTGCACATCCATCGTCATGGATAACGTTATGTTGTTCCGAGAATATCTCGTGCATTTAAATAGGATAAAAACTCGCCTCCAACCCCAGTGGACTCGATTCTCAACACGTAGAGAAGCGGACCGGAATCCCGAAGGTGCGAGTTCAAATCCCGATCGTGTCAACATTAGCTCGAGTCAACTAGCGTTAAATTGTCGCGAGAATATCTCATGCACTTGAATTGGAAAAAACTCCCCTCCAATCCTTGTGGACTCGATAGCTCAACAGGTAGAGCGGCGGACCGGTATCCCGAAGGTGCGAGTTCAAATCCAGCTTGAGTCAACATTTTTCAGTTGAATTCGGCAGTGTATGTTAATTTTGAAGTTATCGTTTCATAATACCCTGAGGATGATTCTGAAATAGAATTGAAACACTGCACATCCATCCTCATGGATAGCGTTATGTTGTTCTGAGAATATCTCGTCCATTTAAATAGGATAAAAACTCGCCTCCAACCCCTGTGGACTCTATTCTAAACCCGTAGAGAGGCGGACCGGTATCCCGAAGGTGCGAGTTCAAATCCCGCTTAAGTGAAATTTTTCAGTTGACTTCGGTTGTGTAGGTTAATTGTGAAATTATCGTTTCATAATACCCTGAGGATGATTCTGAAATAGAATTGAAACACTGCACATCCATCCTCATGGATAGCGTTAAGTTGTCGCGAGAATATCTCGTGCACTTAAATTGAATAAAAACTCGCCTCCAATCCATAAACCTAACCCTAACCCTAACCCTAAACCTAACCATAACCTAACCCTAATCCTAACCTTAAACCTAACCCTAACCCTAACCCTAACCCTAACACTAACCCTAACACTAATCCTAACCCTAACCCTAACCCTAATCTTAACCTAACCTAAAGGTAGAGCGGCGGACCGGTATCCCGAAGGTGCGAGTTCAAATCCCGCTCGAGTTAACATTTTTCAGTTGACTTCGGCAGTGTAGGTTACTTGTGAAGTTATCGTTTCATAATACCATGAGGATGATTCTGAAATAGAATTGAAACACTGCACCTCCATCCTCATGGATAGCGTTAAGTTGTCGCGAGAATATCTCGTGCACTAAAATTGGATAAAACTCGCTTCCAAACCCTGTGGACTCGATAGCTCAACAATTAGAACGGCGGACCGGTATCCCGAAGGTGGGAGTTGAAATCCCGCTCGAGTCAACATTTTTCAGTTCACTTCGGCAGTGTAGGTTAATTGTGAAGTTATAGTTTCATAATACCCTGATGATGATTCTGAAATAGAATTGAAACACTGCACATCCATCCTCATGGGTAACGTTAAGTTGTCGCGAGAATATCTCGTGAACTTAAATTGAATAAAAACTCGACTCCAATCCCTAACCCTAACCCTAACCCTAACCTTAACCCTTACTCTAACCCTAACCCTAACCCTAACCCTAACTCTAACCCTAACCCTAACCCTAACCCTAACTCTAACCCTAACCCTAAACCTAACCCTAACCTTAACCCTAACCCTAACCCTAACCCTAATCCTAACCTAACCTAAAGGTAGAGCGGCGGACCGGTATCCCGAAGGTGCGAGTTCAAATCCCGCTCGAGTCAACATTTTCCAGTTGACTTCGGCAGCGTAGGTTACTTGTGGAGTTATCGTTTCATAATACCCTGACGAAGATTCTGAAATTGAATTGAAACACTGCACATCCATCCTCATGGATAGAGTTAAGTTGTCGCGAGAATATCTCGTGCACTTAAATTGAATAAAAACTCGCCTCCAATCCATAACCCTTACCCTAACCCTAATCCTAAACCTAACCCTAACCTAACCCTAACCCTAACCATAAACCTAACCCTAACCCTAACCCTAACCCTATCACTAACCCTAACACTAATCCTAACCCTAACCCTAACCCTAACCCTAATCTTAACCTAACCTAAA
The DNA here is from genome assembly GCA_030142905.1 of Heliopora coerulea. Taxonomy (NCBI): domain Eukaryota; kingdom Metazoa; phylum Cnidaria; class Anthozoa; order Scleralcyonacea; family Helioporidae; genus Heliopora; species Heliopora coerulea. The sequence continues at coordinate 1,117,021 of JASJOG010000102.1, read as the reverse complement.
GGTAGAGCGGCGGACCGGTATCCCGAAGGTGCGAGTTCAAATCCCGCTCGAGTTAACATTTTTCATTTGACTTCGGCAGTGTAGGTTACTTGTGAAGTTATCGTTTCATAATACCCTGAGGATGATTCTGAAATAGAATTGAAACACTGCACCTCCATCCTCATGGATAGCGTTAAGTTGTCGCGAGAATATCTCGTGCACTTAAATTGGATAAAAACTCGCCTCCAATCCATGTGGACTCGATAGCTCAACGGGGAGAGCGGCGGACCGGTATCCCGAAGGTGCGAGTTCAAATCCGGTTCGAGTCAACATTATTAAGTTGACTTTGGCAGTGTAGGTTAATTGTGAAGTTATCGTTTCATAATCCCCTGAGGATGATTCTGAAATAGAATTGAAACACAGCACATCCATACTCATGGATAGCGTTAAGTTCTCTCGAGAATATCTCGTGCACTTAAATTGGATAAAAACTCGCCTCCAATCCCTGTAGACTCGATAGATCAACAGGTAGAGCGGCGGACCGGTATCCCGAAAGTGCGAGTTCAAATCCCGCTCGAGTCAACATTTTTCATTTGACTTCCGCAGTGTAGGTTACTTGGGGAGTTATCGTTTCATAATGCCCTGAGGATGATTCTGAAATAGAATTGAAAAACTGCACATCCATCCTCATGGATAGCGTTAAGTTGTCGCGAGAATATCTCGTGCATTTAAATTGGATAAAAACTCGCCTCCAATCTTTGTCGACTCGATAGCTAAACAGGTAGAACGACGGACCGGTATCCCGAAGGTCGGAGTTGAAATCCCGCTCGAGTCAACATTTTTCAGTTGACTTCGGCAGTGTAGGTTAATTGTGAAGTTATCGTTTCATAATACCCTGAGGATGATTCTGAAATAGAATTGAAACAATGCACATCCATCCTCATGGATAGCGTTAAGTTGTCGCGAGAATATCTCGTGCACATAAATTGGATAAAAACTCGCCTCCAATCCCTGTGGACTCGATAGCTCAACAGGTAGTGCGGCGGACCGGTATCGCGAATGTGCGAGTTCAAATCCCGCTCGAGTCAACATTTTTCAGTTGACTTCGGTATTGTAGGTTAATTGTGAAATTATCGTTTCATAATACCCTGAGGAAGATTCTGAAATAGAATTGAAACACAGCACATCCATCCTCATGGATAGCGTTTATTTGTCGCAAGAATATCTCGTGCACTTAAATTGGTAAAAAACTCGCCTCCAATCCTTGTTGACTCGATAGCTCAACAGGTAGAGCGGCGGACCGGTATCCCGAAGGTGCGAGTTCCAATCCCGTTCGAGTCAACATTTTTCAGTTGACTTCGGCAGTGTAGGTTAATTGTGAAGTTATCGTTTCATAATACCTTGAGGTTGATTCTGAAATAGAATTGAAACACTGCACATCCATCCTCATGGTTAGCGTTAAGTTGTCGCGAGAATATCTCGTGTACTTAAATTGGATTAAAACTCACATCCAATCCCTGTGGATTCGATAGCTCAACAGGTAGACCGGCGGACCGGTATCCCGAAGGTGCGAGTTCAAATCCCGCTCGAGTCAACATTTTTAAGTTGAAATGGGAGTGTAGGTTAATTGTGAAGTTATCATTTCATAATACCCTGAGGATGATTCTGAAATAGAATTGAAACACTGCACATCCATCCTCATGGATAGCGTTTAGTTGTCGCAAGAATATCTCGTGCACTTAAATTGGTAAAAAACTCGCCTCCAATCCTTGTTGACTCGATAGCCCAACAGGTAGAGCGGCGGACCGGTATCCCGAAGGTGCGAGTTCAAATCCCGCTCGAGTTAACATTTTTCAGTTGACTTCGGCAGTGTAGGTTACTTGTGGAGTTATCGTTTCATATTACCCTGAGGATGATTCTCAAATAGAATTGAAACACTGCACATCCAAACTCATGGATAGCGTTAAGTTGTCGCGAGAATATCTAGTGCACTTAAATTGGATAAAAACTCGCCTCCAATCCTTGTGGATTCGATAGCTCAACAGGTAGAGCTGCGGACCGGTATCCCGAAAATGCGAGTTCAAATCCCGCTCGAGTCAACATTTTTCAGTAGACTTCTGCAGTGTAGGTTAATTGTGAAGTTATCGTTTCATTATACCCTGAGGAAGATTCTGAAATAGAATTGAAACACTGCACATCCATCCTCATGGATAGCGTTAAGTTCTCGCGAGAATATCTCGTGCACTTAAATTGGATAAAACTCGCCACCAATCCCCAACTCTAACCCTAACCCTAACCCAAACCCGAACCCTAACCCTAACCCTAACCCTAACACTAACCCTAACCCTAACCCTAACCCTAACCCTAACCCTAACCCTAACACTAACCCTAACTTTCACCCTAACTTTAACCCTAACCCTTACCCTAACCCTAACCCTAACACTAACCCTAACCCTAACCCTAACCCTAACCCTAATCCTAACCTAACCTAAAGGTAGAGCGGCGGACCGGTATCCCGAAGGTGCGATTTCAAATTCCGCTCGAGTTAACATTTTTCAGTTGACATCGGCAGTGTAGGTTACTTGTGAAGTTATCGTTTCATAATACCCTGAGGATGATTCTGAAATAGAATTGAAACACTGCACATCGATCCTCATGGATAGCGTTAAGTTGTCTCGAGAATATCTCGTGCATTTATATTGGATAAAAACTCGCCTCCAATCCCTGTGGACTCGATAGCTAAACGGGTAGAACGGCGGACCGGTATCCCGAAGGTGCGAGTTCAAATCCCGCTCGAGTCAACATTTTTCAGTTGACTTCGGCAGTGTTGGTTAATTGTGAAGTTATCGTTTCATAATACCCTGAGGATGATTCTTAAATAGAATTGTAACACTGCACATCAATCCTCATGGATAGCGTTTAATTGTCGCGAGAATATCTCGTGCACATTAATTGGATATAAACTCGCATCCAATCCCAGTGGACTCGATAGCACAACAGGTAGAACGACGGACCGGTATCCTGAAGATGCGAGTTGAAATCCCGCTCGAGTCAACATTTTTCAGTTGACTATGGCAGTATAGGTTAATTGTGAAGTTATCGTTTCATCATACCCTGACGATGATTCTGAAATAGAATTGTAACAATGCACATCCATCCTCATGGATAGCGTTAGGTTGTCGCGAGAATATCTCGTGCACATAAATTGGATAAAAACTCGCCTCCAATCTCTGTGGACTCGATAGCTCAACAGGTAGAACGGCGAACCGGTATCCCGAAGGTGTTATTTGAAATCCCGCTCGAGTCAACATTTTTCAGTTAACTTCGGCAGCGTACGTTAATTGTGAAGTTATCGTTTCATAATACCCTGAGGAAGATTCTGAAATAGAATTGAAACACTGCACATCCATCCTCATGGATAGCGTTAAGTTGTCGCGAGAATATCTCCTGCACTTAAATTGGATAAAAACTCCCCTCCAATCCCTGTGGACTCGATAGCTCAAAGGGTAGAGCGGCGGACCGGTATCCCGAAAGTGCGATTTCAAATCCCGCTCGAGGCAACATTTTTAAGTTGACTTCGGCAGTGTAGGTTACTTGTGGAGTTATCGTTTCATAATACCCTGAGGATGATTCTGAAATAGATTTGAAACACTGCACATCCATCCTCATGGATAGCGTTAAGTTGTCGCGAGAATATCTCGTGCATTTATATTGGATAAAAACTCGCCTCCATCGCTGTGGACTCAATAGCTCAACATGTAGAGCGGCGGACCGGTATCCCGAAGGTGCGAGTTCAAATCCCGCTCGAGTCAACATTTTTCAGTTGACTTCGGCAGTGTAGGTTAATTGTGAAGTTATCGTTTCATAATACCCTGAGGATGATTCTGAAATAGAATTGAAACACTGCACATCCATCCTCATGGATAGCGTTAAGTTGTCGCGAGAATATCTCGTGCACTTAAATTGGTTAAAAACTCGCCTCCAATCCTTGTTGAATCGATAGCTCAACAGGTAGAGCGGCCCGGTATCCCGAATAAGCGAGTTCAAATCCCGCTCGAGTCGACATTTTTCAGTTGACTTCGGCAGTGTAAGTTAATTGTGAAGTTATCGTTTCATATTACCCTGAGGATGATTCTGAAATAGAATTGAAATACTGCACATCCATCCTCATGGATAGCGTTAAGTTGTCTCGAGAATATCTCGTGCATTTATATTGGATAAAAACTCGCCTCCAATCCCTGTGGATTCGATAGCTCAACAGGTAGAGCGGCGGACCGGTATCCCGAAGGTGCGAGTTCAAATCCCGCTAGAGTCAACATTTTTCAGTAGACTTCAGCAGTGTAGGTTAATTGTAAAATTATCGTTTCATAATCCTCTGAGGATGATTCTGAAGTAGAATTGAAACACTGCACATCTATCCTCATTAATAGCGTTATCATGTCGCGAGTATATCTCGTGCACTTAAATGGGATAAAAACTCGCCTCCAATCGCTGTGGACTCGATAGCTCAACAGGTAAAGCTTCGGACAGGTATCCCGAAGGTGCGAGTTCAAATCCCGCTCGAGTCAACATTTTTCAGGAGACTTCAGCAGTGTAGGTTAATTGTGAAGTTATCGTTTCATAATACCCTGAGGAAGATTCTGAAATTGAATTGAAACACTGCACATCCATCCTCATGGATAGCGTTAAGTTGTCGCGAGAATATCTCGTGCGCATAAATTGGATAAAAACTCGCCTCCAATCCCTGTGGATTCGATAGCTCAACAGGTAGAGCGGAGGACCGGTATCCCGAAAATGAGAGTTCAAAACCCGCTCGAGTCAACATTTTTCAGTTGACTTCGGCAGTGTAGGTTAATTGTGAAGTTATCATTTCATAATCCCCTGAGGATGATTCTGAAATAGAATTGAAACATTGCACATCTATCCTCATTAATAGCGTTATCTTGTCGCTAGTATATCTCGTGCACTTAAATGGTATAAAAACTCGCCTTCAATCCCTGTGGACTCGATAGCTCAACAGGTAGAGCGGCGGACCGGTATCACGAAGGTACGAGTTCAAATCCCGCTAGAGTCAACATTTTTCAGTAGACTTCAGCAGTGTAGGTTAATTGTGAAGTTATCGTTTCATAATACCCTGAAGAAGATTCTGAAATAGAATTGAAACACTGCACATCCATCCTCATGGATAGCGTTAAGTTGTCGCGAGAATATCTCGTGCACTTAAATTGAATAAAAACTCGCCTCCAATCCCTAACCGTAACCCTAACCCTAACCCTAACCTAACCCTAACCCTAACCCTAACCCTAACCCTAACCCTAACCCTAACCCTAACCCTAACACTAACACTAACCCAAATCCTAACCCTAACTCTAACCCTAACCTAACCCGAACCCTAACACTAACTCTAACCCTAACACTAACAATAACCCTAACTCTAACCCTAACGCTAACCCTAACTCTAACACTAACCTTAATCCTAACCCTAACCCTAACCCTAACCTTAACCCTAACCCTAAACCTAACCCTAACCCTAACCCTAACCCTAACCCTAACACTAATCCTAACATAACCTAAATTTAGAGCGTCGGACCGGTATCCCGAAGGTGCGAATTCAAATCCCGCTCGAGTTAGCATTTTTCAGTTGACTTCGGCAGTGCAGGTTACATGTGAAGTTATCGTTTCATAGTACCCTGAGGATGATTCTGAAATAGAATTGAAACACTGCACATCAATCCTCATGGATAGCGTTGAGTTGTCGCGAGAATATCTCCTCCACTTAAATTGAATAAAAACTCGCCTCCAATCCCTAACCCTAACCCTAACCCTAACCCTAACCCTAACCCTAGCCTAACTGTAACCCTAACCCTAACCCTAACCTAACTCTAACTCTAACCCTAATCTTAACCCTAACCCTAACCATAACCCTAACCCTAACCCTAACCCTAACCCTAACCCTAACCCTAATCCTAATCTAACCTAAAGGTAGAGCGGCGGACCGGTATCCCGAAGGTGCGAGTTCAAATCCCGCTCAAGTTAAAATTTTTCAGTTGACTTCGGCAGTGTATGTTACTTGTGAAGTTATCGTTTCATAATACCCTGAGGAATATTCTGAATTAGAATTGAAACACTGCACATCCATCCTCAAGGATAGCGTTAAGTTGTCGCGAGTATATCTCGTGCACTTAAATGGGATAAAAACTCGCCTCCAATCGCTGTGGACTCGATAGCTCAACAGGTAGAGTGTCGGACCGGTATCCCGAAGGTGCGAGTTCAAATCCCGCTCGAGTCAACATTTTTCAGTAGACTTCAGCAGTGTAGGTTAATTGTGAAGTTATCGTTTCATAATACCCTGAGGAAGATTCTGAAATTGAATTGAAACACTGCACATCCATCCTCATGGATAGCGTTAAGTTGTCGCGAGAATATCTCGTGCGCATAAATTGGATAAAAACTCGCCTCCAATCCCTGTGGACTCGATAGCTCAACAGGTAGAGCGGCGGACCGGTATCCCGAAAATAAGAGTTCAAAACCCGCTCGAGTCAACATTTTTCAGTTGACTTCGGCAGTGTAGGTTAATTGTGAAGTTATCATTTCATAATCCCCTGAGGATGATTCTGAAATAGAATTGAAACACTGCACATCTATCCTCATTAATAGCGTTATCTTGTCGCTAGTATATCTCGTGCACTTAAATGGTATAAAAACTCGCCTTCAATCCCTGTGGACTCGATAGCTGAACAGGTAGAGCGGTGGACCGGTATCACGAAGGTACGAGTTCAAATTCCGATAGAGTCAACATTTTTCAGTAGACTTCAGCAGTGTAGGTTAATTGTGTAGTTATCGTTTCATAATACCCTGAAGAAGATTCTGAAATAGAATTGAAACACTGCACATCCATCCTCATGGATAGCGTTAAGTTGTCGCGAGAATATCTCGTGCACTTAAATTGAATAAAAACTCGCCTCCAATCCCTAACCCTAACCCTAACCCTAACCTAACCCTAACCCTAACCCTAACCCTAACCCTAACCCTAACCCTAACACTAACCCTAACCCTAATCCTAACCCTAACCCTAACCCTAACTCTAACCCTAACCCTAACCCTAACCCTAACCGTAACCGTAACCGTAACCCTAACCCTAACCCTAACCCTAACCCTAACCTAACCCGAACCCTAACCCTAACTCTAACCCTAACACTAACAATAACCCTAACCCTAACCCTAACCCTAACCCTAACCCTAACCCTAACCCTAACACTAACCCTAACCCTAACCCTAATCCTAACATAACCTAAAGGTAGAGCGGCGGACCGGTTTACCCGAAGGTGCGAGTTCAAATCCCGCACGAGTTAACATTTTTCAGTTGACTTCGGCAGTGTAGGTTACTTGTGAAGTTATCGTTTCATAATACCCTGAGGAATATTCTGAAATAGAATTGAAACACTGCACATCCATCCTCAAGGATAGCGTTAAGTTGTCGCGAGTATATCTCGTGCACTTAAATGGGATAAAAACTCGCCTCCAATCGCTGTGGACTCGATAGCTCAACAGGTAGAGTGTCGGACCGGTATCCCGAAGGTGCGAGTTCAAATCCCGCTCGAGTCAACATTTTTCAGTAGACTTCAGCAGTGTAGGTTAATTGTGAAGTTATCGTTTCATAATACCCTGAGGAAGATTCTGAAATTGAATTGAAACACTGCACATCCATCCTCATGGATAGCGTTAAGTTGTCGCGAGAATATCTCGTGCGCATAAATTGGATAAAAACTCGCCTCCAATCCCTGTGGACTCGATAGCTCAACAGGTAGAGCGGCGGACCGGTATCCCGAAAATAAGAGTTCAAAACTCGCTCGAATCAACATTTTTCAGTTGACTTCGGCAGTGTAGGTTAATTGTGAAGTTATCATTTCATAATCCCCTGAGGATGATTCTGAAATAGAATTGAAACACTGCACATCTATCCTCATTAATAGCGTTATCTTGTCGCTAGTATATCTCGTGCACTTAAATGGTATAAAAACTCGCCTTCAATCCCTGTGGACTCCTTAGCTGAACAGGTAGAGCGGTGGACCGGTATCACGAAGTTACGAGTTCAAATTCCGATAGAGTCAACATTTTTCAGTAGACTTCAGCAGTGTAGGTTAATTGTGTAGTTATCGTTTCATAATACCCTGAAGAAGATTCTGAAATAGAATTGAAACACTGCACATCCATCCTCATGGATAGCGTTAAGTTGTCGCGAGAATATCTCGTGCACTTAAATTGAATAAAAACTCGCCCCCAATCCCTAACCCTAACCCTAACCCTAACCCTAACCTAACCCTAACCCTAACCCTAACCCTAACCCTAACCCTAACACTAACCCTAACCCTAATCCTAACCCTAACCCTAACCCTAACTCTAACCCTAACCCTAACCCTAACCCTAACCGTAACCGTAACCGTAACCCTAACCCTAACCCTAACCCTAACCCTAACCTAACCCGAACCCTAACCCTAACTATAACCCTAACACTAACAATAACCCTAACCCTAACCCTAACCCTAACCCTAACCCTAACCCTAACCCTAACACTAACCCTAACCCTAACCCTAATCCTAACATAACCTAAAGGTAGAGCGGCGGACCGGTTTACCCGAAGGTGCGAGTTCAAATCGCGCACGAGTTAACATTTTTCAGTTGACTTCGGCAGTGTAGGTTACTTGTGAAGTTATCGTTGCATAATACCCTGAGGATAATTCTGAAATAGAATTGAAACACTGCACATCCATCCTCATGGATAGCGTTAAATTTTCGCGAGAATATCTCGCGCACTTAAATTGGATAAAAACTCGCACCCAATCCCTGTGGATTCGAAAGCTCAACAGGTAGAACGGCGAACAGGTATCCCGAAGGTGCGAGTTCAAATCCCGCTCGAGTCAACATTTTTCAGTTGACTTCGGCAGTGTAGGTTAATTGTGAAGTTATCGTTTCATAATACCCTGAGGATGATTCTGAAATAGAATTTAAACACTTAAAATCCATCCTCATGTATAGCGTTAAGTTGTCGCTAGAATATCTCGTGCACTTAAATTGGATAAAAACTCGCCTCAAAACCTTGTGGACTCGATAGCTCAACAGGTAGAGCGGCGGACCGGTATCCCGAATAAGCGAGTTTAAATCCCGCTCGAGTCGACATTTTTCAGTTGACTTCGGCAGTGTAAGTTAATTGTGAAGTTATCGTTTCATATTACCCTGAGGATGATTCTCAAATAGAATTGAAACACTGCACATCCAACCTCATGGATAGCGTTAAGTTGTCGCGAGAATATCTCGTGCACTTAAATTGGATAAAAACTCGCCTCCAATCCTTGTGGATTCGATAGCTCAACAGGTAGAGCGGCGGACCGGTATCCCGAAAATAAGAGTTCAAAACCCGCTCGAGTCAACATTTTTCAGTTGACTTCGGCAGTGTAGGTTAATTGTGAAGTTATCATTTCATAATCCCCTGAGGATGATTCTGAAATAGAATTGAAACACTGCACATCTATCCTCATTAATAG
>JASJOG010000102.1:1050000-1105000 GCA_030142905.1 Heliopora coerulea | reverse complement strand
AACCCTAACCCTAACCCTAACCCTAACCCTAACCCTAATCCTAACATAACCTAAATTTAGAGCGGCGGACCGGTATCCCGAAGGTGCGAGTTCAAATCCCGCACGAGTTAACATTTTTCAGTTGACTTCGGCAGTGTAGGTTACTTGTGAAGTTATCGTTTCATAATACCCTAAGGATGATTCTGAAATAGAATTGAAACACTGCACATCCATCCTCATGGATAGCGTTAAGTTGTCGCGAGAATATCTCGTGCACTTAAATTAGATAAAAACTCGCCTCAAATCCTTGTGGACTCGATAGCTCAACGGGGAGAGCGGCGGACTGGTATCCCGAAGGTGCGAGTTCAAATCCCGCTCGAGTCAACATTTTTCAGTTGACACTTGCAGTGTAGGTTAATTGTGAAGTTATCGTTTCATAATACCCTGAGGAAGATTCTGAAATAGAATTGAAACATTGCACATCCATCCTCATGGATAGCGTTAAGTTGTCTCGAGAATATCTCGTGCATTTATATTGGATAAAAACTCGCCTCCAATCCCTGTGGACTCGATAGCTCAACAGGTAGAGCGGCGGACCGGTATCCCGAAGGTGCGAGTTCAAATCCCGCTCGAGTCAACATTTTTCAGTTGACTTCGGTAGTGTAGGTTAAATGTAAAATTATCGTTTCCTAATACCGTGAGGATGATTCTAAAATAGAATTGAAACACTGCACATCCATCCTCATGGATAGCGTTAAGTTGTCTCGAGAATATCTCGTGCATATATATTGGATAAAAACTCGCCTCCAATCCCTGTGGACTCGATAGCTCAACAGGTAGAGCGGCGGACCGGTATCCCGAAGGTGCGAGTTCAAATCCCGCTCGAGTCAACATTTTTCAGTTGACTTCGGCAGTGTAGGTTAATTGTAAAATTATCGTTTCATAATACTCTGAGGATGATTCTGAAATAGAATTTAAACACTTAAAATCCATCCTCATGGATAGCGTTAAGTTGTCGCGAGAATATCTCGTGCACTTAAATTAGATAAAAACTCGCCTCAAATCCTTGTGGACTCGATAGCTCAACAGGTAGAGCGGCGGACCGGTATCCCGAATAAGCGAGTTCAAATCCCGCTCGAGTCGACATTTTTCAGTTGACTTCGGCAGTGTAAGTTAATTGTGAAGTTATCGTTTCATATTACCCTGAGGATGATTCTCAAATAGAATTGAAACACTGCACATCCAACCTCATGGATAGCGTTAAGTTGTCGCGAGAATATCTCGTGCACTTAAATTGGATAAAAACTCGCCTCCAATCCTTGTGGATTCGATAGCTCAACATGTAGAGCGGCGGACCGGTATCCCGAAAATGCGAGTTCAAATCCCGCTCGAGTGAACATTTTTCAGTAGACTTCAGCAGTGTAGGTTAATTGTGAAGTTACCGTTTCATTATACCCTGAGGATGATTCTGAAATAGAATTGAAACACTGCACATCCATCCTCATGGATAGCGTTAAGTTGTCGCGAGAATATCTCGTGCACTTAAATTGGTTAAAATCTCGCCTCCAATCTTTGACTCGATAGCTCAACAGTTAGAGCGCGGACTGGTATCAAGAAGGTGCGTGTTCAAATCCCGCTCGAGTTAACATTTTTCAGTTGACTTCGGCAGTGTAGGTTACTTGTGAAGTTATCGTTTCATAATACCCTGAGGATGATTCTGAAATAGAATTGAAACACTGCGCATTCATCCTCATGGATAAAGTTAAGTTGTCGCGAGAATATCTCGTGCACTTAAATTGAATAAAAACTCGCCTCCAATCCCTAATCCTAACCCTTACCCTAACCCTAACCCAAACCTAACTCTAACCCTAACCCTAACCCTAACCCTAACCATAACCCTAACCCTAACCCTAACCCTAACCCTAACCCTAACCCTAACCCTAACCCTAACCCTAACCCTAACCTAACCCGAACCCTAACCCTAACCCTAACCCTAACCCTAACCCTAACCTAACCCGAACCCTAACCCTAACCCTAACCTTAACCCTTACCCTAACCCTAACCCTAACCCTAACACTAACCCTAACTCTAACCCTAACCCTAATCCTAACCCTAACCCTAACCTTAACCCTAACCCTAACCCTAACCCCAACCTTATCCCTAACCCTAACCCTAACCCTAACCCTAACCCTAACCCTAACCCTAACCCTAACCCTAACCCTAACCCTAACCCTAACCCTATTCCTAACCTAACTTAAAGGTAGAGCGGTGGACCGGTATCCCGAAGGTTCGAGTTCAAATCCCGCTCGAGTTAACATTTTTCAGTTGACTTCGGCAGTGTAGGTTACTTGTGAAGTTATCGTTTCATAATACCAGAGGATGTTCTGAAATAGAATTGAAACACTGCACATCCATCCTCATGGATAGCGTTAATTTGTCGCGAGAATATCTCTTGCACTTAAATTGAATAAAAACTCGCCTCCAATCCCTAACCCTAACCCTAACCCTAACCCTAACCTAACCCTAACCCTAACCCTAACCTTAACCCTAACCCTAACCCTAACCCTAACCCTAACCCTAACCCTAACCCTAACCCTAACCCTAACCCTAACCCTAACCCTAACCCTAACCCTAACCCTAACCCTAACCCTAACCCTAACCCTAACCCTAACCCTAACCCTAACCCTAACCTTAACCCTAACCCTAACCCTAACTCTACCCTAATCCAAACATAACCTAAAGTTAGAGCGGCGGTCCGGTTTCCCGAAGGTGCGAGTTCAAGTCCCTCACGAGTTAACATTTTTCAGTTGACATAGGCAGTGTAGGTTACTTGTGAAGTTATCGTTTCATAATACCCTGAGGATGATTCTGAAATAGAATTTAAAAACTGCACATCCATCCTGATGGATAGCGTTAAGTTGTCGCGAGAATATCTCGTGCACTTAAATTGAATAAAAACTCGCCTCCAATCCCTTACCATAACCCTAACCCGAACCCTAACCCTAACCCTAACCCTAACCCTAACCCTAACCCTAACCCTAACCCTAATCCTAACATAACCTAAATTTAGAGCGGCGGACCGGTATCCCGAAGGTGCGAGTTCAAATCCCGCACGAGTTAACATTTTTCAGTTGACTTCGGCAGTGTAGGTTACTTGTGAAGTTATCGTTTCATAATACCCTAAGGATGATTCTGAAATAGAATTGAAACACTGCACATCCATCCTCATGGATAGCGTTATATTGTCGCGAGAATATCTCGTGCACTTAAATTGGATAAAAACTCGCCTCCAATCGCTGTGGACTCGATAGCTCAACAGGTAGAGCGGCGGACCGGTATCCCGAAGGTGCGAGTTCAAATCCCGCTCGAGTCAACATTTTTCAGTTGACTTCGGCAGTGTAGGTTAATTGTGAAGTTATCGTTTCCTAATACCCTGAGGATGATTCTGAAATAGAATTGAAACACTGCACATCCATCCTCATGGATAGGGTTAAGTTGTCGCGAGAATATCTCGTGCACTAAAATTGGATAAAAACTCGCCTCCAATCCCTGTGGACTCGATAGCTCAATAGGTAGAGCGGCGGACCGGTATCCCGAAGGTGCGAGTTCAAATCCCGCTCGAGTTAACATTTTTCAGTTGACTTCGGCAGTGTAGGTTACTTGTGAAGTTATCGTTTCATAATACCCTGAGGATGATTCTGAAATAGAATTGAAACAAAGCGCATCCATCCTCGTGGATAAAGTTAAGTTGTCGCGAGAATATCTCGTGCACTTAAATTGAATAAAAACTCGCCTCCAATCCCTAACCCTAACCCTTACCCTAACCCTAACCCTAACCCTAACCATAACCATAACCCTAACCCTAACCCTAACCCTAACCCTAACCCTAACCTAACCCGAACCCTAACCCTAACCCTAATCCTAACCCTAACCCTAAACCTAACCCTAAACCTAACCCTAACACTAACCCTAAACCTAACCCTAACACTAACCCTAACCCTAACCCTAACCCTAATCCTAACCCTAACCCTAACCCTAACCCTAACCCTAACCCTAACCCTAACCCTAACCCCAACCCTATCCCTAACCCTAACCCTAACCCTAACCCTAACCCTAACCCTAACCCTAACCCTAACCCTAACCCTAACCCTAATCCTAACCTAACTTAAAGGTAGAGCGGTGGACCGGTATCCCGAAGGTGCGAGTTGAAATCCCTCTCGAGTTAACATTTTTCAGTTGACTTCGGCAGTGTAGGTTACTTGTGAAGTTATCGTTTCATAATACCCTGAGGATGATTCTGAAATAGAATTGAAACACTGCACATCCATCCTCATGGATAGCGTTAAGTTGTCGCGAGAATATCTCGTGCACTTAAATTGAATAAAAACTCCCCTCCAATCCCTAACCCTAACCCTAACCCTAACCCTAACCCTAACCCTAACCCTAACCCTAACCCTAACCCTAACCCTAACCCTAACCCTAACCCTAACCCTAACCCTAACCCTAACCCTAACTCTACCCTAATCCAAACATAACCTAAAGTTAGAGAGGCGTACCGGTTTCCCGAAGTTGCGAGTTCAAGTCCCGCACGAGTTAACATTTTTCAGTTGACATCGGCAGTGTAGGTTACTTGTGAAGTTATCGTTTCATAATACCGTGAGGATGATTCTGAAATAGAATTTAAACACTGCACATCCATCCTGATGGATAGCGTTAAGTTGTCGCGAGAATATCTCGTGCACTTAAATTGAATAAAAACTCGCCTCCAATCCCTAACCATAACCCTAACCCTAACCCTAACCTCAACCCTAACCCTAATCCTAACCCTAACCCTAACCCTAACCCTAACCCTAACCCTAACCCTAACCCTAACCCTAACCTTAACTCTAACTCTAACCCTAACCCTAATTCTAACCTAACCTAAAGGAAGAGAGGCGGACCGGTATCCCGAAGGTGCGAGTTCAAATCTCGCACGAGTTAACATTTTTCAGTTGACTTCGGCAATGTAGGTTACTTGTGAAGTTATCGTTTCATAATACCCTGAGGATGATTCTGAAATAGAATTGAAACACTGCACATCCATCCTCATGGGTAGGGTTAAGTTGTCGCGAGAATATCTCGTGCACTTAAATTGGATAAAAACTCGCCTCCAATCGCTGTGGACTCGATAGCTCAACAGGTAGAGCGGCGGACCGGTATCCCGAATAAGCGAGTTTAAATCCCGCTCGAGTCGACCTTTTTCAATTGACTTCGGCAGTGTAAGTTAATTGTGAAGTTATCGTTTCATATTACCCTGAGGATGATTCTCAAATAGAATTGAAACACTGCACATCCAACCTCATGGATAGCGTTAAGTTGTCGCGAGAATATCTCGTGCACTTAAATTGGATAAAAACTCGCCTCCAATCCTTGTGGATTCGATAGCTCAACAGGTAGAGCGGCGGACCGGTATCCCGAAAATAAGAGTTCAAAACCCGCTCGAGTCAACATTTTTCAGTTGACTTCGGCAGTGTAGGTTAATTGTGAAGTTATCATTTCATAATCCCCTGAGGATGATTCTGAAATAGAATTGAAACACTGCACATCTATCCTCATTAATAGCGTTATCTTGTCGCTAGTATATCTCGTGCACTTAAATTGGATAAAAACTCGCCACCAATCCCTAACTCAAACCCTAACCCTAACCCTAACCCAACCCTAACCCTAACCCTAACCCTAACCATAACACTAACCCTAACCCTAACCCTAACCCTAACCCTAACCCTAAACCTAACTTTAACCCTAACTTTAACCCTAACCCTAACCCTAACCCTAACCCTAACCCTAACCATAACACTAACACTAACCCTAACCCTAACCCTAACCCTAACCCTAACCCTAACCCTAACCCTAACCCTAATCCTAACCTAACCTAAAGGTAGAGCGGCGGACCGGTATCCCGAATGTGCGAGTTCAAATCCCGCTCGAGTTAATATTTGTCAGTTGACATCGGCAGTGTAGGTTACTTGTGAAGTTATCGTTTCATAATACCCTGAGGATGATTCTGAAATAGAATTGAAACACTGCACATCCATCCTCAAGGATAGCGTTAAGTTGTCGCGGGAATATCTCGTGCACTTAAATTGAATAAAAACTCGCCTCCAATCCCTAACCATAACCCTAACCCTAACCCTAACCTTAACCCTAACCCTAACCCTAACCCTAACCCTAACCCTAACCCTAACCCTAACCCTAACCCTAACCCTAACCCTAACCCTAACCCTAACCCTAACCCTAACCCTAACCCTAACCCTAACCCTAACCCTAACCCTAACCCTCCCCCTAACCCTAACCCTAACCCTAACCCTAACCCTAACCCTAACCCTAACCTAACCCGAACCCTAACCATAACCCTAACCATAACCCTAATCCTAACCCTTACCCTAACCCTAACCCTAACCCTAACACTAACCCTAACCCTAACCCTAACCCTAATCCTAACCCTAATCCTAACCCTAACCATAACCCTAACCCTAACCCTAACCCTAACCCTAACCCTAACCCTAACCCTAACCCTAACCCTAACCCTAATCCTAACATAACCTAAATTTAGAGCGGCGGACCGGTATCCCGAAGGTGCGAGTTCAAATCCCGCACGAGTTAACATTTTTCAGTTGACTTCGGCAGTGTAGGTTACTTGTGAAGTTATCGTTTCATAATACCCTAAGGATGATTCTGAAATAGAATTGAAACACTGCACATCCATCCTCATGGATAGCGTTAAGTTGTCGCGAGAATATCTCGTGCACTTAAATTAGATAAAAACTCGCCTCAAATCCTTGTGGACTCGATAGCTCAACGGGGAGAGCGGCGGACTGGTATCCCGAAGGTGCGAGTTCAAATCCCGCTCGAGTCAACATTTTTCAGTTGACACTTGCAGTGTAGGTTAATTGTGAAGTTATCGTTTCATAATACCCTGAGGAAGATTCTGAAATAGAATTGAAACATTGCACATCCATCCTCATGGATAGCGTTAAGTTGTCTCGAGAATATCTCGTGCATTTATATTGGATAAAAACTCGCCTCCAATCCCTGTGGACTCGATAGCTCAACAGGTAGAGCGGCGGACCGGTATCCCGAAGGTGCGAGTTCAAATCCCGCTCGAGTCAACATTTTTCAGTTGACTTCGGTAGTGTAGGTTAAATGTAAAATTATCGTTTCCTAATACCGTGAGGATGATTCTAAAATAGAATTGAAACACTGCACATCCATCCTCATGGATAGCGTTAAGTTGTCTCGAGAATATCTCGTGCATATATATTGGATAAAAACTCGCCTCCAATCCCTGTGGACTCGATAGCTCAACAGGTAGAGCGGCGGACCGGTATCCCGAAGGTGCGAGTTCAAATCCCGCTCGAGTCAACATTTTTCAGTTGACTTCGGCAGTGTAGGTTAATTGTAAAATTATCGTTTCATAATACTCTGAGGATGATTCTGAAATAGAATTTAAACACTTAAAATCCATCCTCATGGATAGCGTTAAGTTGTCGCGAGAATATCTCGTGCACTTAAATTAGATAAAAACTCGCCTCAAATCCTTGTGGACTCGATAGCTCAACAGGTAGAGCGGCGGACCGGTATCCCGAATAAGCGAGTTCAAATCCCGCTCGAGTCGACATTTTTCAGTTGACTTCGGCAGTGTAAGTTAATTGTGAAGTTATCGTTTCATATTACCCTGAGGATGATTCTCAAATAGAATTGAAACACTGCACATCCAACCTCATGGATAGCGTTAAGTTGTCGCGAGAATATCTCGTGCACTTAAATTGGATAAAAACTCGCCTCCAATCCTTGTGGATTCGATAGCTCAACATGTAGAGCGGCGGACCGGTATCCCGAAAATGCGAGTTCAAATCCCGCTCGAGTGAACATTTTTCAGTAGACTTCAGCAGTGTAGGTTAATTGTGAAGTTACCGTTTCATTATACCCTGAGGATGATTCTGAAATAGAATTGAAACACTGCACATCCATCCTCATGGATAGCGTTAAGTTGTCGCGAGAATATCTCGTGCACTTAAATTGGTTAAAATCTCGCCTCCAATCTTTGACTCGATAGCTCAACAGTTAGAGCGCGGACTGGTATCAAGAAGGTGCGTGTTCAAATCCCGCTCGAGTTAACATTTTTCAGTTGACTTCGGCAGTGTAGGTTACTTGTGAAGTTATCGTTTCATAATACCCTGAGGATGATTCTGAAATAGAATTGAAACACTGCGCATTCATCCTCATGGATAAAGTTAAGTTGTCGCGAGAATATCTCGTGCACTTAAATTGAATAAAAACTCGCCTCCAATCCCTAATCCTAACCCTTACCCTAACCCTAACCCAAACCTAACTCTAACCCTAACCCTAACCCTAACCCTAACCATAACCCTAACCCTAACCCTAACCCTAACCCTAACCCTAACCCTAACCCTAACCCTAACCCTAACCCTAACCTAACCCGAACCCTAACCCTAACCCTAACCCTAACCCTAACCCTAACCTAACCCGAACCCTAACCCTAACCCTAACCTTAACCCTTACCCTAACCCTAACCCTAACCCTAACACTAACCCTAACTCTAACCCTAACCCTAATCCTAACCCTAACCCTAACCTTAACCCTAACCCTAACCCTAACCCCAACCTTATCCCTAACCCTAACCCTAACCCTAACCCTAACCCTAACCCTAACCCTAACCCTAACCCTAACCCTAACCCTAACCCTAACCCTATTCCTAACCTAACTTAAAGGTAGAGCGGTGGACCGGTATCCCGAAGGTTCGAGTTCAAATCCCGCTCGAGTTAACATTTTTCAGTTGACTTCGGCAGTGTAGGTTACTTGTGAAGTTATCGTTTCATAATACCAGAGGATGTTCTGAAATAGAATTGAAACACTGCACATCCATCCTCATGGATAGCGTTAATTTGTCGCGAGAATATCTCTTGCACTTAAATTGAATAAAAACTCGCCTCCAATCCCTAACCCTAACCCTAACCCTAACCCTAACCTAACCCTAACCCTAACCCTAACCTTAACCCTAACCCTAACCCTAACCCTAACCCTAACCCTAACCCTAACCCTAACCCTAACCCTAACCCTAACCCTAACCCTAACCCTAACCCTAACCCTAACCCTAACCCTAACCCTAACCCTAACCCTAACCCTAACCCTAACCTTAACCCTAACCCTAACCCTAACTCTACCCTAATCCAAACATAACCTAAAGTTAGAGCGGCGGTCCGGTTTCCCGAAGGTGCGAGTTCAAGTCCCTCACGAGTTAACATTTTTCAGTTGACATAGGCAGTGTAGGTTACTTGTGAAGTTATCGTTTCATAATACCCTGAGGATGATTCTGAAATAGAATTTAAAAACTGCACATCCATCCTGATGGATAGCGTTAAGTTGTCGCGAGAATATCTCGTGCACTTAAATTGAATAAAAACTCGCCTCCAATCCCTTACCATAACCCTAACCCGAACCCTAACCCTAACCCTAACCCTAACCCTAACCCTAACCCTAACCCTAACCCTAATCCTAACATAACCTAAATTTAGAGCGGCGGACCGGTATCCCGAAGGTGCGAGTTCAAATCCCGCACGAGTTAACATTTTTCAGTTGACTTCGGCAGTGTAGGTTACTTGTGAAGTTATCGTTTCATAATACCCTAAGGATGATTCTGAAATAGAATTGAAACACTGCACATCCATCCTCATGGATAGCGTTATATTGTCGCGAGAATATCTCGTGCACTTAAATTGGATAAAAACTCGCCTCCAATCGCTGTGGACTCGATAGCTCAACAGGTAGAGCGGCGGACCGGTATCCCGAAGGTGCGAGTTCAAATCCCGCTCGAGTCAACATTTTTCAGTTGACTTCGGCAGTGTAGGTTAATTGTGAAGTTATCGTTTCCTAATACCCTGAGGATGATTCTGAAATAGAATTGAAACACTGCACATCCATCCTCATGGATAGGGTTAAGTTGTCGCGAGAATATCTCGTGCACTAAAATTGGATAAAAACTCGCCTCCAATCCCTGTGGACTCGATAGCTCAATAGGTAGAGCGGCGGACCGGTATCCCGAAGGTGCGAGTTCAAATCCCGCTCGAGTTAACATTTTTCAGTTGACTTCGGCAGTGTAGGTTACTTGTGAAGTTATCGTTTCATAATACCCTGAGGATGATTCTGAAATAGAATTGAAACAAAGCGCATCCATCCTCGTGGATAAAGTTAAGTTGTCGCGAGAATATCTCGTGCACTTAAATTGAATAAAAACTCGCCTCCAATCCCTAACCCTAACCCTTACCCTAACCCTAACCCTAACCCTAACCATAACCATAACCCTAACCCTAACCCTAACCCTAACCCTAACCCTAACCTAACCCGAACCCTAACCCTAACCCTAATCCTAACCCTAACCCTAAACCTAACCCTAAACCTAACCCTAACACTAACCCTAAACCTAACCCTAACACTAACCCTAACCCTAACCCTAACCCTAATCCTAACCCTAACCCTAACCCTAACCCTAACCCTAACCCTAACCCTAACCCTAACCCCAACCCTATCCCTAACCCTAACCCTAACCCTAACCCTAACCCTAACCCTAACCCTAACCCTAACCCTAACCCTAACCCTAATCCTAACCTAACTTAAAGGTAGAGCGGTGGACCGGTATCCCGAAGGTGCGAGTTGAAATCCCTCTCGAGTTAACATTTTTCAGTTGACTTCGGCAGTGTAGGTTACTTGTGAAGTTATCGTTTCATAATACCCTGAGGATGATTCTGAAATAGAATTGAAACACTGCACATCCATCCTCATGGATAGCGTTAAGTTGTCGCGAGAATATCTCGTGCACTTAAATTGAATAAAAACTCCCCTCCAATCCCTAACCCTAACCCTAACCCTAACCCTAACCCTAACCCTAACCCTAACCCTAACCCTAACCCTAACCCTAACCCTAACCCTAACCCTAACCCTAACCCTAACCCTAACCCTAACTCTACCCTAATCCAAACATAACCTAAAGTTAGAGAGGCGTACCGGTTTCCCGAAGTTGCGAGTTCAAGTCCCGCACGAGTTAACATTTTTCAGTTGACATCGGCAGTGTAGGTTACTTGTGAAGTTATCGTTTCATAATACCCTGAGGATGATTCTGAAATAGAATTGAAACACTGCACATCCATCCTGATGGATAGCGTTAAGTTGTCGCGAGAATATCTCGTGCACTTAAATTGAATAAAAACTCGCCTCCAATCCCTAACCATAACCCTAACCCTAACCCTAACCTCAACCCTAACCCTAATCCTAACCCTAACCCTAACCCTAACCCTAACCCTAACCCTAACCCTAACCCTAACCCTAACCCTAACTCTAACTCTAACCCTAACCCTAATTCTAACCTAACCTAAAGGAAGAGAGGCGGACCGGTATCCCGAAGGTGCGAGTTCAAATCTCGCACGAGTTAACATTTTTCAGTTGACTTCGGCAATGTAGGTTACTTGTGAAGTTATCGTTTCATAATACCCTGAGGATGATTCTGAAATAGAATTGAAACACTGCACATCCATCCTCATGGGTAGGGTTAAGTTGTCGCGAGAATATCTCGTGCACTTAAATTGGATAAAAACTCGCCTCCAATCGCTGTGGACTCGATAGCTCAACAGGTAGAGCGGCGGACCGGTATCCCGTAGGTGCGAGTTCAAATCCCGATCGAGTTAACATTTTTCAGTTGACTTCGGCAGTGTAGGTTACTTGTGAAGTTATCGTTTCATAATACCCTGAGGATGATTCTGAAATAGAATTGAAACACTGCACATCCATCCTCATGGATAGCGTTAAGTTGTCGCGAGAATCTCTCGTGCACTTAAATTGGTTAAAATCTCGCCTCCAATTTCAGTTGACTCGATAGCTCAACAGTTAGAGCGGCGGACAGGTATCAAGAAGGTGCTTGTTTAAATCCCGCTCGAGTTAACATATATCAGTTGACTTCGGCAGTGTAGGTTACTTGTGAAGTTATCGTTTCATAATACCCTAAGGATGATTCTGAAATAGAATTGAAACACTGCGCATCCATCCTCATGGATAGCGTTAAGTTGTCACGAGAATATCTCGTGCACTTAAATTGAATAAAAACTTGCCTCCAATCCCTAACCCTAACCCTTACCCTAACCCTAACCCAAACCTAACTCTAACCCTAACCCTAACCCTAACCCTAACCATAACCCTAACCCTAACCCTAACCCAAACACTAACCCTAACCCTAACCCTAACCCTAACCCTAACCCTAACCCTAACCCTAACCCTAACCCTAACCCTAACCCTAACCCTAACCCTAACCCTAACCCTAACCCTAACCCTAACCCTAACCCTAACTCTAACCCTAACCCTAACCCTAATTCTAACCTAACCTAAAGGAAGAGCGGCGGACCGGTATCCCGAAGGTGCTAGTTCAAATCCCGCTCGAGTTAACATTTTTCAGTTGACTTCGGCAGTGTAGGTTTCTTGTGAAGTTATCGTTTCATAATACCCTGAGGATGATTCTGAAATAGAATTGAAACACTGCACATCCATCCTCATGGATAGCGTTAAGTTGTCGCGAGAATATCTCGTGCACTTAAATTGTTTAAAATCTCGCCTCCAATCTTTGTTGACTCGATAGCTCAACAGTTAGAGCGGCGGACAGGTATCAAGAAGGTGCGTGTTCAAATCCCGCTCGAGTTAACATTTTTCAGTTGACTTCGGCAGTGTAGGTTACTTGTGAAGTTATCGTTTCATAATACCCTGAGGATGATTCTGAAATAGAATTGAAACACTGCGCATCCATCCTCATGGATAAAGTTAAATTGTCGCGAGAATATCTCATGCACTTAAATTGAATAAAAACTCGCCTCCAATCCCTAACCCTAACCCTTACCCTAACCCTAACCCAAACGTAACTCTAACCCTAACCCTAACCCTAACCCTAACCCTAACCCTAACCCTAACCCTAACCCTAACCCTAACCCTAACTCTACCCTAATCCAAACATAACCTAAAGTTAGAGCGGCGGACCGGTTTCCCGAAGTTGCGAGTTCAAGTCCCGCACGAGTTAACATTTTTCAGTTGACATCGGCAGTGTAGGTTACTTGTGAAGTTATCGTTTCATAATACCCTGAGGATGATTCTGAAATAGAATTTAAACACTGCACATCCATCCTGATGGAAAGCGTTAAGTTGTCGCGAGAATATGTCGTGCACTTAAATTGAATAAAAACTAGCCTCCAATCCCTAACCATAACCCTAACCATAACCCTAACCCTAACCCTAACCTTAACCCTAACCCTAACCCTAACCCTAACCCTAACCCTAACCCTAACCCTAACCCTAACCATAACCCTAACCCTAACCCTAACCCTAACCCTAACTCTAACCCTAACCCTAACCCTAATTCTAACCTAACCTAAAGGAAGAGAGGCGGACCGGTATCCCGAAGGTGCGAGTTCAAATCTCGCACGAGTTAACATTTTTCAGTTGACTTCGGCAATGTAGGTTACTTGTGAAGTTATCGTTTCATAATACCCTGAGGATGATTCTGAAATAGAATTGAAACACTGCACATCCATCCTCATGGATAGGGTTAAGTTGTCACGAGAATATCTCGTGCACTTAAATTGCATAAAAACTCGCCTCCAATCGCTGTGGACTCGATAGCTCAAAAGGTAGAGCGGCGGACCGGTATCCCGTAGGTGCGAGTTCAAATCCCGCTCGAGTTAACATTTTTCAGTTGACTTCGGCAGTGTAGGTTACTTGTGAAGTTATCGTTTCAGAATACCCTGAGGATGATTCTGAAATAGAATTTAAAAACTGCACATCCATCCTGATGGATAGCGTTAAGTTGTCGCGAGAATATCTCGTGCACTTAAATTGAATAAAAACTCGCCTCCAATCCCAGTGGACTCGATAGCTCAACGGGCAGAGCGGAGGACCTGTATCCCGAAGGTGCGAGTTCAAACCCCGCTCGAGTCAATATTTTTCAGTTGACTTCGGCAGTGTAGGTTAATTGTGAAGTTATCGTTTCATAATACCTTGAGGATGATTCTGAAATAGGATTTAAACACTGCACATCCATCCTGATGGATAGCGTTAAGTTGTCGCGAGAATATCTCGTGCATTTAAATTGAATAAAAACTCGCCTCCAATCCCTAACCATAACCCTAATCCTAATCCTAACCTTAACCCTAACCCTAACCCTAACCCTAACCCTAACCCTAACCCTAACCCTAACCCTAACTCTAACCCAAACACTAACCCTAACCCTAACCCTAACCCTAACCCTATCCCTAACCCTAACCCTAACCCTAACCCTAACCCTAACCCTAACCCTAACCCTAACTCTAACCCTAACCCTAACCCTAATTCTAACCTAACCTAAAGGAAGAGCGGCGGACCGGTATCCAGAAGGTGCGAGTTCAAATCTCGCACGAGTTAACATTTTTCAGTTGACTTCGTCAATGTAGGTTACTTGTGAAGTTATCATTTTATAATACCCTGAGGATGATTCTGAAATAGAATTGAAACACTGCACATCCATCCTCATGGATAGGGTTAGGTTGTCGCGAGAATATCTCGTGCACTAAAATTGGATAAAAACTCGCCTCCAATCCCTGTGGACTCGATAGCTCAACAGGTAGAGCGGCGGGCCGGTATCCCGAAGGTGCGAGTTCAAATCCCGCTCGAGTTAACATTTTTCAGTTGACTTCGGCAGTGTAGGTTACTTGTGAAGTTATCGTTTCATAATACCCTGAGGATAATTCTGAAATAGAATTGAAACACTGCACATCCATCCTCATGGATAGCGTTAAGTTGTCGCAAGAATATCTCGTGCACTTAAATTGGTTAAAATCTCGCCTCCAATCTTTGTTGACTCGATAGCTCAACAGTTAGAGCGGCGGACAGGTATCAAGAAGGTGCGTGTTCAAATCCCGCTCGAGTTAACATTTTTCCGTAAACTTCGGCAGTGTAGGTTACTTTTGAAGTTATCGTTTGATAATACCCTGAGGATGATTCTGAAATAGAATTGAAACAAAGCGCATCCATCCTCATGGTTAAAGTTAAGTTGTCGCGAGAATATCTCGTGCACTTAAATTGAATAAAAACTCGCCTCCAATCCCTAACCCAAACCCTTACCCTAACCCTAACCCAAACCTAACTCTAACCCTAACCCTAACCCTAACCCTAACCCTAACCCTAACCCTAACCCTAACCCTAACCCTAACCCTAACCCTAACCCTAACCCTAACCTAACCCAAACCCTAACCCTAACCCTAACCCTAACCCTAACCCTAACCTAACCCGAACCCTAACCTTAACCCTAACCCTAACCCTTACCCTAACCCTAAACCTAACCCTAACACTAACCCTAACCCTAACCCTAACCCTAATCCTAACCCTAACCCTAACCCTAACCCTAACCCTAACCCCAACCTTATCCCTAACCCTAACCCTAACCCTAACCCTAACCCTAACCCTAACCCTAACCCTAACCCTAACCCTAACCCTAACCCTAATCCTAACCTAACTTAAAGGTAGAGCGGTGGACCGGTATCCCGAAGGTGCGAGTTCAAATCCCGCTCGAGTTAACATTTTTCAGTTGACTTCGGCAGTGTAGGTTACTTGTGAAGTTATCGTTTCATAATACCCTAAGGATGATTCTGAAATAGAATTGAAACACTGCACATCCATCCTCATGGATAGCGTTATATTGTCGCGAGAATATCTCGTGCACTTAAATTGGATAAAAACTCGCCTCCAATCGCTGTGGACTCGATAGCTCAATAGGTAGAGCGGCGGACCGGTATCCCGAAGGTGCGAGTTCAAATCCCGCTCGAGTTAACATTTTTCAGTTGACTTCGGCAGTGTAGGTTACTTGTGAAGTTATCGTTTCATAATACCCTGAGGATGATTCTGAAATAGAATTGAAACAAAGCGCATCCATCCTCGTGGATAAAGTTAAGTTGTCGCGAGAATATCTCGTGCACTTAAATTGAATAAAAACTCGCCTCCAATCCCTAACCCTAACCCTTACCCTAACCCTAACCCTAACCCTAACCATAACCATAACCCTAACCCTAACCCTAACCCTAACCCTAACCCTAACCTAACCCGAACCCTAACCCTAACCCTAATCCTAACCCTAACCCTAAACCTAACCCTAAACCTAACCCTAACACTAACCCTAAACCTAACCCTAACACTAACCCTAACCCTAACCCTAACCCTAATCCTAACCCTAACCCTAACCCTAACCCTAACCCTAACCCTAACCCTAACCCTAACCCCAACCCTATCCCTAACCCTAACCCTAACCCTAACCCTAACCCTAACCCTAACCCTAACCCTAACCCTAACCCTAACCCTAATCCTAACCTAACTTAAAGGTAGAGCGGTGGACCGGTATCCCGAAGGTGCGAGTTGAAATCCCTCTCGAGTTAACATTTTTCAGTTGACTTCGGCAGTGTAGGTTACTTGTGAAGTTATCGTTTCATAATACCCTGAGGATGATTCTGAAATAGAATTGAAACACTGCACATCCATCCTCATGGATAGCGTTAAGTTGTCGCGAGAATATCTCGTGCACTTAAATTGAATAAAAACTCCCCTCCAATCCCTAACCCTAACCCTAACCCTAACCCTAACCCTAACCCTAACCCTAACCCTAACCCTAACCCTAACCCTAACCCTAACCCTAACCCTAACCCTAACCCTAACCCTAACCCTAACCCTAACCCTAACTCTACCCTAATCCAAACATAACCTAAAGTTAGAGAGGCGTACCGGTTTCCCGAAGTTGCGAGTTCAAGTCCCGCACGAGTTAACATTTTTCAGTTGACAATGGCAGTGTAGGTTACTTGTGAAGTTATCGTTTCATAATACCGTGAGGATGATTCTGAAATAGAATTTAAACACTGCACATCCATCCTGATGGATAGCGTTAAGTTGTCGCGAGAATATCTCGTGCACTTAAATTGAATAAAAACTCGCCTCCAATCCCTAACCATAACCCTAACCCTAACCCTAACCTCAACCCTAACCCTAATCCTAACCCTAACCCTAACCCTAACCCTAACCCTAACCCTAACCCTAACCCTAACCCTAACCCTAACCCTAACTCTAACCCTAAGTCTAACCCTAATTCTAACCTAACCTAAAGGAAGAGAGGCGGACCGGTATCCCGAAGGTGCGAGTTCAAATCTCGCACGAGTTAACATTTTTCAGTTGACTTCGGCAATGTAGGTTACTTGTGAAGTTATCGTTTCATAATACCCTGAGGATGATTCTGAAATAGAATTGAAACACTGCACATCCATCCTCATGGGTAGGGTTAAGTTGTCGCGAGAATATCTCGTGCACTTAAATTGGATAAAAACTCGCCTCCAATCGCTGTGGACTCGATAGCTCAACAGGTAGAGCGGCGGACCGGTATCCCGTAGGTGCGAGTTCAAATCCCGATCGAGTTAACATTTTTCAGTTGACTTCGGCAGTGTAGGTTACTTGTGAAGTTATCGTTTCATAATACCCTGAGGATGATTCTGAAATAGAATTGAAACACTGCACATCCATCCTCATGGATAGCGTTAAGTTGTCGCGAGAATCTCTCGTGCACTTAAATTGGTTAAAATCTCGCCTCCAATTTCAGTTGACTCGATAGCTCAACAGTTAGAGCGGCGGACAGGTATCAAGAAGGTGCTTGTTTAAATCCCGCTCGAGTTAACATATATCAGTTGACTTCGGCAGTGTAGGTTACTTGTGAAGTTATCGTTTCATAATACCCTAAGGATGATTCTGAAATAGAATTGAAACACTGCGCATCCATCCTCATGGATAGCGTTAAGTTGTCACGAGAATATCTCGTGCACTTAAATTGAATAAAAACTTGCCTCCAATCCCTAACCCTAACCCTTACCCTAACCCTAACCCAAACCTAACTCTAACCCTAACCCTAACCCTAACCCTAACCCTAACCCTAACCCTAACTCTAACCCTAACCCTAACCCTAATTCTAACCTAACCTAAAGGAAGAGCGGCGGACCGGTATCCCGAAGGTGCTAGTTCAAATCCCGCTCGAGTTAACATTTTTCAGTTGACTTCGGCAGTGTAGGTTTCTTGTGAAGTTATCGTTTCATAATACCCTGAGGATGATTCTGAAATAGAATTGAAACACTGCACATCCATCCTCATGGATAGCGTTAAGTTGTCGCGAGAATATCTCGTGCACTTAAATTGTTTAAAATCTCGCCTCCAATCTTTGTTGACTCGATAGCTCAACAGTTAGAGCGGCGGACAGGTATCAAGAAGGTGCGTGTTCAAATCCCGCTCGAGTTAACATTTTTCAGTTGACTTCGGCAGTGTAGGTTACTTGTGAAGTTATCGTTTCATAATACCCTGAGGATGATTCTGAAATAGAATTGAAACACTGCGCATCCATCCTCATGGATAAAGTTAAATTGTCGCGAGAATATCTCATGCACTTAAATTGAATAAAAACTCGCCTCCAATCCCTAACCCTAACCCTTACCCTAACCCTAACCCAAACGTAACTCTAACCCTAACCCTAACCCTAACCCTAACCCTAACCCTAACCCTAACCCTAACCCTAACCCTAACCCTAACCCTAACTCTACCCTAATCCAAACATAACCTAAAGTTAGAGCGGCGGACCGGTTTCCCGAAGTTGCGAGTTCAAGTCCCGCACGAGTTAACATTTTTCAGTTGACATCGGCAGTGTAGGTTACTTGTGAAGTTATCGTTTGATAATACCCTGAGGATGATTCTGAAATAGAATTGAAACAAAGCGCATCCATCCTCATGGTTAAAGTTAAGTTGTCGCGAGAATATCTCGTGCACTTAAATTGAATAAAAACTCGCCTCCAATCCCTAACCCAAACCCTTACCCTAACCCTAACCCAAACCTAACTCTAACCCTAACCCTAACCCTAACCCTAACCCTAACCCTAACCCTAACCCTAACCCTAACCCTAACCCTAACCCTAACCCTAACCCTAACCTAACCCAAACCCTAACCCTAACCCTAACCCTAACCCTAACCCTAACCTAACCCGAACCCTAACCCTAACCCTAACCCTAACCCTTACCCTAACACTAAACCTAACCCTAACACTAACCCTAACCCTAACCCTAACCCTAATCCTAACCCTAACCCTAACCCTAACCCTAACCCTAACCCCAACCTTATCCCTAACCCTAACCCTAACCCTAACCCTAACCCTAACCCTAACCCTAACCCTAACCCTAACCCTAACCCTAACCCTAACCCTAATCCTAACCTAACTTAAAGGTAGAGCGGTGGACCGGTATCCCGAAGGTGCGAGTTCAAATCCCGCTCGAGTTAACATTTTTCAGTTGACTTCGGCAGTGTAGGTTACTTGTGAAGTTATCGTTTCATAATACCCTAAGGATGATTCTGAAATAGAATTGAAACACTGCACATCCATCCTCATGGATAGCGTTATATTGTCGCGAGAATATCTCGTGCACTTAAATTGGATAAAAACTCGCCTCCAATCGCTGTGGACTCGATAGCTCAATAGGTAGAGCGGCGGACCGGTATCCCGAAGGTGCGAGTTCAAATCCCGCTCGAGTTAACATTTTTCAGTTGACTTCGGCAGTGTAGGTTACTTGTGAAGTTATCGTTTCATAATACCCTGAGGATGATTCTGAAATAGAATTGAAACAAAGCGCATCCATCCTCGTGGATAAAGTTAAGTTGTCGCGAGAATATCTCGTGCACTTAAATTGAATAAAAACTCGCCTCCAATCCCTAACCCTAACCCTTACCCTAACCCTAACCCTAACCCTAACCATAACCATAACCCTAACCCTAACCCTAACCCTAACCCTAACCCTAACCTAACCCGAACCCTAACCCTAACCCTAATCCTAACCCTAACCCTAAACCTAACCCTAAACCTAACCCTAACACTAACCCTAAACCTAACCCTAACACTAACCCTAACCCTAACCCTAACCCTAATCCTAACCCTAACCCTAACCCTAACCCTAACCCTAACCCTAACCCTAACCCTAACCCCAACCCTATCCCTAACCCTAACCCTAACCCTAACCCTAACCCTAACCCTAACCCTAACCCTAACCCTAACCCTAACCCTAACCCTAATCCTAACCTAACTTAAAGGTAGAGCGGTGGACCGGTATCCCGAAGGTGCGAGTTGAAATCCCTCTCGAGTTAACATTTTTCAGTTGACTTCGGCAGTGTAGGTTACTTGTGAAGTTATCGTTTCATAATACCCTGAGGATGATTCTGAAATAGAATTGAAACACTGCACATCCATCCTCATGGATAGCGTTAAGTTGTCGCGAGAATATCTCGTGCAGTTAAATTGAATAAAAACTCCCCTCCAATCCCTAACCCTAACCCTAACCCTAACCCTAACCCTAACCCTAACCCTAACCCTAACCCTAACCCTAACCCTAACCCTAACCCTAACCCTAACCCTAACCCTAACCCTAACTCTACCCTAATCCAAACATAACCTAAAGTTAGAGAGGCGTACCGGTTTCCCGAAGTTGCGAGTTCAAGTCCCGCACGAGTTAACATTTTTCAGTTGACATCGGCAGTGTAGGTTACTTGTGAAGTTATCGTTTCATAATACCGTGAGGATGATTCTGAAATAGAATTTAAACACTGCACATCCATCCTGATGGATAGCGTTAAGTTGTCGCGAGAATATCTCGTGCACTTAAATTGAATAAAAACTCGCCTCCAATCCCTAACCATAACCCTAACCCTAACCCTAACCTCAACCCTAACCCTAATCCTAACCCTAACCCTAACCCTAACCCTAACCCTAACCCTAACCCTAACCCTAACCCTAACCCTAACCCTAACTCTAACTCTAACCCTAACCCTAATTCTAACCTAACCTAAAGGAAGAGAGGCGGACCGGTATCCCGAAGGTGCGAGTTCAAATCTCGCACGAGTTAACATTTTTCAGTTGACTTCGGCAATGTAGGTTACTTGTGAAGTTATCGTTTCATAATACCCTGAGGATGATTCTGAAATAGAATTGAAACACTGCACATCCATCCTCATGGGTAGGGTTAAGTTGTCGCGAGAATATCTCGTGCACTTAAATTGGATAAAAACTCGCCTCCAATCGCTGTGGACTCGATAGCTCAACAGGTAGAGCGGCGGACCGGTATCCCGTAGGTGCGAGTTCAAATCCCGATCGAGTTAACATTTTTCAGTTGACTTCGGCAGTGTAGGTTACTTGTGAAGTTATCGTTTCATAATACCCTGAGGATGATTCTGAAATAGAATTGAAACACTGCACATCCATCCTCATGGATAGCGTTAAGTTGTCGCGAGAATCTCTCGTGCACTTAAATTGGTTAAAATCTCGCCTCCAATTTCAGTTGACTCGATAGCTCAACAGTTAGAGCGGCGGACAGGTATCAAGAAGGTGCTTGTTTAAATCCCGCTCGAGTTAACATATATCAGTTGACTTCGGCAGTGTAGGTTACTTGTGAAGTTATCGTTTCATAATACCCTAAGGATGATTCTGAAATAGAATTGAAACACTGCGCATCCATCCTCATGGATAGCGTTAAGTTGTCACGAGAATATCTCGTGCACTTAAATTGAATAAAAACTTGCCTCCAATCCCTAACCCTAACCCTTACCCTAACCCTAACCCAAACCTAACTCTAACCCTAACCCTAACCCTAACCCTAACCATAACCCTAACCCTAACCCTAACCCTAACCCAAACACTAACCCTAACCCTAACCCTAACCCTAACCCTAACCCTAACCCTAACCCTAACCCTAACCCTAACCCTAACCCTAACCCTAACCCTAACCCTAACCCTAACCCTAACCCTAACTCTAACCCTAACCCTAACCCTAATTCTAACCTAACCTAAAGGAAGAGCGGCGGACCGGTATCCCGAAGGTGCTAGTTCAAATCCCGCTCGAGTTAACATTTTTCAGTTGACTTCGGCAGTGTAGGTTTCTTGTGAAGTTATCGTTTCATAATACCCTGAGGATGATTCTGAAATAGAATTGAAACACTGCACATCCATCCTCATGGATAGCGTTAAGTTGTCGCGAGAATATCTCGTGCACTTAAATTGTTTAAAATCTCGCCTCCAATCTTTGTTGACTCGATAGCTCAACAGTTAGAGCGGCGGACAGGTATCAAGAAGGTGCGTGTTCAAATCCCGCTCGAGTTAACATTTTTCAGTTGACTTCGGCAGTGTAGGTTACTTGTGAAGTTATCGTTTCATAATACCCTGAGGATGATTCTGAAATAGAATTGAAACACTGCGCATCCATCCTCATGGATAAAGTTAAATTGTCGCGAGAATATCTCATGCACTTAAATTGAATAAAAACTCGCCTCCAATCCCTAACCCTAACCCTTACCCTAACCCTAACCCAAACGTAACTCTAACCCTAACCCTAACCCTAACCCTAACCCTAACCCTAACCCTAACCCTAACCCTAACCCTAACTCTACCCTAATCCAAACATAACCTAAAGTTAGAGCGGCGGACCGGTTTCCCGAAGTTGCGAGTTCAAGTCCCGCACGAGTTAACATTTTTCAGTTGACATCGGCAGTGTAGGTTACTTGTGAAGTTATCGTTTCATAATACCCTGGGGATGATTCTGAAATAGAATTTAAACACTGCACATCCATCCTGATGGAAAGCGTTAAGTTGTCGCGAGAATATGTCGTGCACTTAAATTGAATAAAAACTAGCCTCCAATCCCTAACCATAACCCTAACCATAACCCTAACCCTAACCCTAACCTTAACCCTAACCCTAACCCTAACCCTAACCCTAACCCTAACCCTAACCCTAACCCTAACCATAACCCTAACCCTAACCCTAACCCTAACCCTAACTCTAACCCTAACCCTAACCCTAATTCTAACCTAACCTAAAGGAAGAGAGGCGGACCGGTATCCCGAAGGTGCGAGTTCAAATCTCGCACGAGTTAACATTTTTCAGTTGACTTCGGCAATGTAGGTTACTTGTGAAGTTATCGTTTCATAATACCCTGAGGATGATTCTGAAATAGAATTGAAACACTGCACATCCATCCTCATGGATAGGGTTAAGTTGTCACGAGAATATCTCGTGCACTTAAATTGCATAAAAACTCGCCTCCAATCGCTGTGGACTCGATAGCTCAAAAGGTAGAGCGGCGGACCGGTATCCCGTAGGTGCGAGTTCAAATCCCGCTCGAGTTAACATTTTTCAGTTGACTTCGGCAGTGTAGGTTACTTGTGAAGTTATCGTTTCATAATACCCTGAGGATGATTCTGAAATAGAATTTAAAAACTGCACATCCATCCTGATGGATAGCGTTAAGTTGTCGCGAGAATATCTCGTGCACTTAAATTGAATAAAAACTCGCCTCCAATCCCAGTGGACTCGATAGCTCAACGGGCAGAGCGGAGGACCTGTATCCCGAAGGTGCGAGTTCAAACCCCGCTCGAGTCAATATTTTTCAGTTGACTTCGGCAGTGTAGGTTAATTGTGAAGTTATCGTTTCATAATACCTTGAGGATGATTCTGAAATAGGATTTAAACACTGCACATCCATCCTGATGGATAGCGTTAAGTTGTCGCGAGAATATCTCGTGCATTTAAATTGAATAAAAACTCGCCTCCAATCCCTAACCATAACCCTAATCCTAATCCTAACCTTAACCCTAACCCTAACCCTAACCCTAACCCTAACCCTAACCCTAACCCTAACCCTAACTCTAACCCAAACACTAACCCTAACCCTAACCCTAACCCTAACCCTATCCCTAACCCTAACCCTAACCCTAACCCTAACCCTAACCCTAACCCTAACCCTAACTCTAACCCTAACCCTAACCCTAATTCTAACCTAACCTAAAGGAAGAGCGGCGGACCGGTATCCAGAAGGTGCGAGTTCAAATCTCGCACGAGTTAACATTTTTCAGTTGACTTCGTCAATGTAGGTTACTTGTGAAGTTATCATTTTATAATACCCTGAGGATGATTCTGAAATAGAATTGAAACACTGCACATCCATCCTCATGGATAGGGTTAGGTTGTCGCGAGAATATCTCGTGCACTAAAATTGGATAAAAACTCGCCTCCAATCCCTGTGGACTCGATAGCTCAACAGGTAGAGCGGCGGGCCGGTATCCCGAAGGTGCGAGTTCAAATCCCGCTCGAGTTAACATTTTTCAGTTGACTTCGGCAGTGTAGGTTACTTGTGAAGTTATCGTTTCATAATACCCTGAGGATAATTCTGAAATAGAATTGAAACACTGCACATCCATCCTCATGGATAGCGTTAAGTTGTCGCAAGAATATCTCGTGCACTTAAATTGGTTAAAATCTCGCCTCCAATCTTTGTTGACTCGATAGCTCAACAGTTAGAGCGGCGGACAGGTATCAAGAAGGTGCGTGTTCAAATCCCGCTCGAGTTAACATTTTTCCGTAAACTTCGGCAGTGTAGGTTACTTTTGAAGTTATCGTTTGATAATACCCTGAGGATGATTCTGAAATAGAATTGAAACAAAGCGCATCCATCCTCATGGTTAAAGTTAAGTTGTCGCGAGAATATCTCGTGCACTTAAATTGAATAAAAACTCGCCTCCAATCCCTAACCCAAACCCTTACCCTAACCCTAACCCAAACCTAACTCTAACCCTAACCCTAACCCTAACCCTAACCCTAACCCTAACCCTAACCCTAACCCTAACCCTAACCCTAACCCTAACCCTAACCCTAACCTAACCCAAACCCTAACCCTAACCCTAACCCTAACCCTAACCCTAACCTAACCCGAACCCTAACCCTAACCCTAACCCTAACCCTTACCCTAACCCTAAACCTAACCCTAACACTAACCCTAACCCTAACCCTAACCCTAATCCTAACCCTAACCCTAACCCTAACCCTAACCCTAACCCCAACCTTATCCCTAACCCTAACCCTAACCCTAACCCTAACCCTAACCCTAACCCTAACCCTAACCCTAACCCTAACCCTAATCCTAACCTAACTTAAAGGTAGAGCGGTGGACCGGTATCCCGAAGGTGCGAGTTCAAATCCCGCTCGAGTTAACATTTTTCAGTTGACTTCGGCAGTGTAGGTTACTTGTGAAGTTATCGTTTCATAATACCCTAAGGATGATTCTGAAATAGAATTGAAACACTGCACATCCATCCTCATGGATAGCGTTATATTGTCGCGAGAATATCTCGTGCACTTAAATTGGATAAAAACTCGCCTCCAATCGCTGTGGACTCGATAGCTCAACAGGTAGAGCGGCGGACCGGTATCCCGAAGGTGCGAGTTCAAATCCCGCTCGAGTCAACATTTTTCAGTTGACTTCGGCAGTGTTGGTTAATTGTGAAGTTATCGTTTCCTAATACCCTGAGGATGATTCTGAAATAGAATTGAAACACTGCACATCCATCCTCATGGATAGCGTTAAGTTGTCGCGAGAATCTCTCGTGCACTTAAATTGGTTAAAATCTCGCCTCCAATCTCAGTTGACTCGATAGCTCAACAGTTAGAGCGGCGGACAGGTATCAAGAAGGTGCGTGTTCAAATCCCGCTCGAGTTAACATTTTTCAGTTGACTTCGGCAGTGTAGGTTACTTGTGAAGTTATCGTTTGATAATACCCTGAGGATGATTCTGAAATAGAATTGAAACACAGCACATCCATCCTCATGGATAGCGTTAAGTTGTCGCGAGAATATCTCGTGCACCAAAATTGGATAAAAACTCGCCTACAATCCCTGTGGACTCGATAGCTCAACGGGGAGAGCGGCGGACTGGTATCCCGAAGGTGCGAGTTCAAATCCCGCTCGAGTCAACATTTTTCAGTTGACACTTGCAGTGTAGGTTAATTGTGAAGTTATCGTTTCATAATACCCTGAGGATGATTCTGAAATAGAATTGAAACACTGCACATCCATCCTCATGGATAGCGTTAAGTTGTCTCGAGAATATCTCGTGCATTTATATTGGATAAAAACTCGCCTCCAATCCCTGTGGACTCGATAGCTCAACAGGTAGAGCGGCGGACCGGTATCCCGAAGGTGCGAGTTCAAATCCCGCTCGAGTCAACATTTTTCAGTTGACTTCGGTAGTGTAGGTTAAATGTAAAATTATCGTTTCCTAATACCGTGAGGATGATTCTAAAATAGAATTGAAACACTGCACATCCATCCTCATGGATAGCGTTAAGTTGTCTCGAGAATATCTCGTGCATATATATTGGATAAAAACTCGCCTCCAATCCCTGTGGACTCGATAGCTCAACAGGTAGAGCGGCGGACCGGTATCCCGAAGGTGCGAGTTCAAATCCCGCTCGAGTCAACATTTTTCAGTTGACTTCGGCAGTGTAGGTTAATTGTAAAATTATCGTTTCATAATACCCTGAGGATGATTCTGAAATAGAATTTAAACACTTAAAATCCATCCTCATGGATAGCGTTAAGTTGTCGCGAGAATATCTTGTGCACTTAAATTAGATAAAAACTCGCTTCAAATCCTTGTGGACTCGATAGCTCAACAGGTAGAGCGGCGGACCGGTATCCCGAATAAGCGAGTTCAAATCCCGCTCGAGTCGACATTTTTAAGTTGACTTCGGCAGTGTAAGTTAATTGTGAAGTTATCGTTTCATATTACCCTGAGGATGATTCTCAAATAGAATTGAAACACTGCACATCCAACCTCATGGATAGCGTTAAGTTGTCGCGAGAATATCTCGTTCACTTAAATTGGAAAAAAACTCGCCTCCAATCCTTGTGGATTCGATAGCTCAACATGTAGAGCGGCGGACCGGTATCCCGAAAATGCGAGTTCAAATCCTGCTCGAGTCAACATTTTTCAGTAGACTTCAGCAGTGTAGGTTAATTGTGAAGTTATCGTTTCATTATACCCTGAGGAAGATTCTGAAATAGAATTGAAACACTGCACATCCATCCTCATGGATAGCGTTAAGTTGTCGCGAGAATATCTCCTGCACTTAAATTGAATAAAAACTCGCCTCCAATCCCTAACCCTAACCCTAACCCTAACCCTAACCCTAACCCTAACCCTAGTCCTAACCTAACCCTAACCCTAACCCTAAGTCTAACCCTAACCCTTACCCTAACCCTAACCCTAACCCTAACCCTAACCCTAACCCTAACCCTAACCCTAACTCTAACCCTAACCCTAACCCTAATTCTAACCTAACATAAAGGAAGAGCGGCGGACCGGTATCCCGAAGGTGCGAGTTCAAATCTCGCACGAGTTAACATTTTTCAGTTGACTTCGGCAATGTAGGTTACTTGTGAAGTTATCGTTTCATAATACCCTGAGGATGGTTCTGAAATAGAATTGAAACACTGCACATCCATCCTCATGGATAGGGTTAAGTTGTCGCGAGAATATCTCGTGCACTAAAATTGGATAAAAACTCGCCTCCAATCCCTGTGGACTCGATAGCTCAACAGGTAGAGCGGCGGACCGGTATCCCGAAGGTGCGAGTTCAAATACCGCTCGAGTTAACATTTTTCAGTTGACTTCGGCAGTGTGGGTTACTTGTGAAGTTATCGTTTCATAATACCCTGAGGATGATTCTGAAATAGAATTGAAACACTGCACATCCATCCTCATGGATCGCGTTAAGTTGTCGCGAGAATATCTCGTGCACTTAAATTGGTTAAAATCTCGCCTCCAATCTTTGTTGACTCGATAGCTCAACAGTTAGAGCGGCGGACAGGTATCAAGAAGGTGCGAGTTCAAATCCCGCTCGAGTTAACATTTTTCAGTTGACTTCGGCAGTGTAGGTTACTTGTGAAGTTATCGTTTCATAATACCCTGAGGATGATTCTGAAATAGAATTGAAACACTGCGCATCCATCCTCATGGATAAAGTTAAGTTGTCGCGAGAATATCTCGTGCACTTAAATTGAATAAAAACTCGCCTCCAATCCCTAACCCTAACCCTTACCCTAACCCTAACCCAAACTTAACACTAACCCTAACCCTAACCCTAACCCTAACCCTAACCCTAACCCTAACCCTAACCCTAACCCTAACCCTAACCCTAACCCTAACCCTAACCCTAACCCTAACTTTAACTCTAACCCTAACTCTACCCTAATCCAAACATAACCTAAAGTTAGAGCGGCGGACCGGTTTCCCGAAGTTGCGAGTTCAAGTCCCGCACGAGTTAACATTTTTCAGTTGACATCGGCAGTGTAGGTTACTTGCGAAGTTATCGTTTCATAATACCCTGAGGATGATTCTGAAATAGAATTTAAACACTGCACATCCATCCTGATGGATAGCGTTAAGTTGTCGCGAGAATATCTCGTGCACTTAAATTGAATAAAAACTCGCCTCCAATCCCTAACCATAACCCTAACCCTAACCCTAACCTTAACCCTAACCCTAACCCTAACCCTAACCCTAACCCTAACCCTAACCCTAACCCTAACCCTAACCCTAACCCTAACCCTAACCCTAACCCTAACCCTAACCCTAACCCTAACCCTAACCCTAACTCTAACCCTAAGTCTAACCCTAATTCTAACCTAACCTAAAGGAAGAGAGGCGGACCGGTATCCCGAAGGTGCGAGTTCAAAACCCGCACGAGTTAACATTTTTCAGTTGACTTCGGCAGTTTAGGTTACTTGTGAAGTTATCGTTTCATAATACCCTAAGGATGATTCTGAAATAGAATTGAAACACTGCACATCCATCCTCATGGATAGCGTTATATTGTCGCGAGAATATCTCGTGCACTTAAATTGGATAAAAACTCGCCTCCAATCGCTGTGGACTCGATAGCTCAACATGTAGAGCGGCGGACCGGTATCCCGAAGGTGCGAGTTCAAATCCCGCTCGAGTCAACATTTTTCAGTTGACTTCGGCAGTGTAGGTTAATTGTGAAGTTATCGTTTCCTAATACCCTGAGGATGATTCTGAAATAGAATTTAAACACTGCACATCCATCCTCATGGATAGCGTTAAGTTGTCGCAAGAATATCTCGTGCTCATAAATTGAATAAAAACTCGCCTCCAATCCCTGTGGACTGGATAGCTCAACCGGTAGAGCGGCGGACCAGTATCCCGAATGTGCGAGTTGAAATCCCGCTCGAGTCAACATTTTTCAGTTGACTTCGGTAGTGTCGGTTAATTGTGAAGTTATCGTTTCATAATACCCTGAGGATGATTCTGAAATAGAATTGAAACACTGCACATCCATCCTCATGATTAGCGTAAAGTTATCACGAGAATATCTCGTGCACCTAAATTGGATAAAAACTCGCCTACAATCCCTGTGGACTCGATAGCTCAACGGGGAGAGCGGCGGACTGGTATCCCGAAGGTGCGAGTTCAAATCCCGCTCGAGTCAACATTTTTCAGTTGACTTCGGCAGTGTAGGTTAATTGTAAAATTATCGTTTCATAATACCCTGAGGATGATTCTGAAATAGAATTGAAACACTGCACATCCATCCTCATGGATAGCGTTAAGTTGTCTCGAGAATATCTCGTGCATTTATATTGGATAAAAACTCGCCTCCAATCCCTGTGGACTCGATAGCTCAACAGGTAGAGAGGCGGACCGGTATCCCGAAGGTGCGAGTTCAAATCCCGCTCGAGTCAACATTTTTCAGTTGACTTCGGTAGTGTAGGTTAAATGTAAAATTATCGTTTCCTAATACCGTGAGGATGATCCTAAAATAGAATTGAAACACTGCACATCCATCCTCATGGATAGCGTTAAGTTGTCTCGAGAATATCTCGTGCATATATATTGGATAAAAACTCGCCTCCAATCCCTGTGGACTCGATAGCTCAACATGTAGAGCGGTGGACCGGTATCCCGAAGGTGCGAGTTCAAATCCCGCTCGAGTCAACATTTTTCAGTTGACTTCGGCAGTGTAGGTTAATTGTAAAATTATCGTTTCATAATACCCTGAGGATGATTCTGAAATAGAATTGAAACACTGCACATCCAACCTCATGGATAGCGTTAAGTTGTCGCGAGAATATCTCGTGCACTTAAATTGGATAAAAACTCGCCTCCAATCCTTGTGGATTCGATAGCTCAACATGTAGAGCGGCGGACCGGTATCCCGAAAATGCGAGTTCAAATCCCACTCGAGTCAACATTTCTCAGTAGACTTCAGCAGTGTAGGTTAATTGTGAAGTTATCGTTTCATTATACCCTGAGGAAGATTCTCAAATAGAATTGAAACACTGCACATCCCATCCTCATGGATAGCGTTAAGTTGTCGCGAGAATATCTCCTGCACTTAAATTGACTAAAAACTCGCCTCCAATCCCTAACCCTAACCCTAACCCTAACCCTAACCCTAACCCTAGTCCTAACCTAACCCTAACCCTAACCCTAACCCTAACCCTAACCCTAACCCTAACCCTAATCCTAACCCTAATCCAAACATAACCTAAAGTTAGAGCGGCGGACCGGTTTCCCGAAGGTGCGAGTTCAAGTCCCGCACGAGTTAACATTTTTCAGTTGACATAGGCAGTGTAGGTTACTTGTGAAGTTATCGTTTCATAATACCCTGAGGATGATTCTGAAATAGAATTGAAACACTGCACATCCATCCTCATGGATAGGGTTAAGTTGTCGCGAGAATATCTCGTGCATTTAAATTGAATAAAAACTCGCCTCCAATCCCTGTGGACTCGATAGCTCAACGGGCAGAGCGGAGGACCGGTATCCCGAAGGTGCGAGTTCAAACCCCGCTCGAGTCAATATTTTTCAGTTGATTCGGCAGTGTAGGTTAATTGTGAAGTTATCGTTTCATAATACCTTGAGGATGATTCTGAAATAGAATTTAAACACTGCACATCCATCCTGATGGATAGCGTTAAGTTGTCGCGAGAATATCTCGTGCATTTAAATTGAATAAAAACTCGCCTCCAATCCCTAACCATAACCCTAACCCTAACCCTAACCTTAACCCTAACCCTAACCCTAACCCTAACCCTAACCCTAACCCTAACCCTAACCCTAACCCTAACTCTAACCCAAACACTAACCCTAACCCTAACCCTAACCCTAACCCTAACCCTAACCCTAACCCTAACCCTAACCCTAACCCTTACCCTAACCCTAACCCTAACCCTAACCCTAACCCTAACCCTAACCCTAACCCTAACTCTAACCCTAACCCTAACCCTAATTCTGACCTAATCTAAAGGAAGAGCGGCGGACCGGTATCCCGAATGTGCTAGTTCAAATCCGCACGAGTTAACATTTTTTAGTTGACTTCGGCAATATAGGTTACTTGTGAAGTTATCGTTTCATAATACCCTGAGGATGACTCTGAAATAGAATTGAAACACTGCACATCCATCCTCATGGATAGGGCTAAGTTGTCGCGAGAATATCTCGTGCACTAAAATTGGATAAAAACTCGCCTCCAAACCCTGTGGACTCGATAGCTCAACAGGTAGAGCGGCGGACCAGTATCCCGAAGGTGCGAGTTCAAATCCCGCTCGAGTTAACATTTTTCAGTTG
The DNA here is from genome assembly GCA_030142905.1 of Heliopora coerulea. Taxonomy (NCBI): domain Eukaryota; kingdom Metazoa; phylum Cnidaria; class Anthozoa; order Scleralcyonacea; family Helioporidae; genus Heliopora; species Heliopora coerulea. The sequence goes on along the minus strand of JASJOG010000102.1, from coordinate 1,073,425 downwards.
ACTTCGGCAGTGTAGGTTACTTGTGAAGTTATCGTTTCCTAATACCCTGAGGATGATTCTGAAATAGAATTGAAACACTGCGCATCCATCCTTATGGATAAAGTTAAGTTGTCGCGAGAATATCTCGTGCACTTAAATTGAATAAAAACTCGCCTCCAATCCCTAACCCTAACCCTTACCCTAACCCTAACCCAAACCTAACTCTAACCCTAACCCTAACCCTAACCCTAACCCTAACCCTAACCATAACCCTAACCCTAACCCTAACCCTAACCCTAACCCTAACCCTAATCCTAACCTAACCCGAACCCTAACCCTAACCCTAACCCTAACCCTAACCCTAACCCTAACCTAACCCGAACCCTAACCATAACCCTAACCCTAACCCTTACCCTAACCCTAACCCTAACCCTAAAACTAACCCTAACCCTAACCCTAACCCTAATCCTAACCCTAACCCTAACCCTAACCCTAACCCTAACCCTAACCCTAACCCTAACCCTAACCCTAACCCTAATCCTAACCTAACTTAAAGGTAGAGCGGCGGACCGGTATCCCGAAGGTGCGAGTTCAAATCCCGCTCGAGTTAACATTTTTCAGTTGACTTCGGCAGTGTAGGTTACTTGTGAAGTTATCGTTTCATAATACCCTGAGGATGATTCTGAAATAGAATTGAAAAACTGCACATCCATCCTCATGGATAGCGTTAAGTTGTCGCGAGAATATCTCGCGCACTTAAATTGAATAAAAACTCCCCTCCAATCCCTAACCCTAACCCTAACCCTAACCCTAACCTAACCCTAACCCTAACCCTAACCCTAACCCTAACCCTAACCCTAACCCTAACCCTAACCCTAACTCTAACCCTAACCCTAACCCTAATTCTAACCTAACCTAAAGGAAGAGCGGCGGACCGGTATCCCGAAGGTGCGAGTTCAAATCTCGCACGAATTAACATTTTTTAGTTGACTTCGGCAATGTAGGTTACTTGTGAAGTTATCGTTTCATAATACCCTGAGGATGATTCTGAAATAGAATTGAAACACTGCACATCCATCCTTATGGATAGGGTTAAGTTTTCGCGAGAATATCTCGTGCACTAAAATTGGATGAAAACTCGCCTCCAATCCCTGTGGACTCGATAGCTCAACAGGTAGAGCGGCGGACCGGTATCCCGAAGGTGCGAGTTCAAATCCCGATCAAGTTAACATTTTTCAGTTGACTTCGGCAGTGTAGGTTACTTGTGAAGTTATCGTTTCATAATACCCTGAGGATGATTCTGAAATAGAATTGAAACACTGCACATCCATCCTCATGGATAGCGTTAAGTTGTCGCGAGAATATCTCGTGCTCATAAATTGGTTAAAATCTCGCCTCCAATCTTTGTTGACTCGATAGCTCAACAGTTAGAGCGGCGGACAGGTATGAAGAAGGTGCGTGTTCAAATCCCGCTCGAGTTAACATTTTTCAGTTGACTTCGGCAGTGTAGGTTACTTGTGAAGTTATCGTTTCATAATACCCTGAGGATGATTCTGAAATAGAATTGAAACACTGCGCATCCATCCTCATGGATAAAGTTAAGTTGTCGCGAGAATATCTCGTGCACTTAAATTGAATAAAAACTCGCCTCCAATCCCAAACCCTAACCCTTACCCTAACCCTAACCCAAACCTAACTCTAACCCTAACCCTAACCCTAACCCTTACCATAACCCTAATCCTAACCCTAACCCTAACCCTAACCCTAACCCTAACCCTAACCTAACCCGAACCCTAACCCTAACCCTAACCCTAACCCTAACCTAACCCGAACCCTAACCCTAACCCTAACCCTAACCCTTACCCTAACCCTAACCCTAACCCTTACACTAACCCTAACCCTAACCCTAACCCTAACCCTAACCCTAACCCTAACCCTAACCTAACCCGAACCCTAACCATAACCCTAACCCTAACCCTAACCCTAACCCTAACCCTAACCCTAACCATAACCCTAACCCTAACCCTAACCCTAACCCTTACCCTAACCCTAACCCTAACCCTAACCCTAACCTAACCCGAACCCTAACCCTAACCCTAACCCTAACCCTTACCCTACCCCTAACCCTAACCATAACATTAACCCTAACCCCAACCGTAACCCTAATCCTAACCCTAACCCTAACATTAACCCTAACCCTTAACCTAAACCTAACCCCAACCCTATCCCTAACCCTAACCCTAACCCTAACCCTAACCCTAACCCTAACCATAACCTTAACCCTAACCCTAACCCTAACCCTAACTCTACCCTAATCCAAACATAACCTAAAGTTAGAGAGGCGTACCGGTTTCCCGAAGTTGCGAGTTCAAGTCCCGCACGAGTTAACATTTTTCAGTTGACATCGGCAGTGTAGGTTACTTGTGAAGTTATCGTTTCATAATACCGTGAGGATGATTCTGAAATAGAATTTAAACACTGCACATCCATCCTGATGGATAGCGTTAAGTTGTCGCGAGAATATCTCGTGCACTTAAATTGAATAAAAACTCGCCTCCAATCCCTAACCATAACCCTAACCCTAACCCTAACCTCAACCCTAACCCTAATCCTAACCCTAACCCTAACCCTAACCCTAACCCTAACCCTAACCCTAACCCTAACCCTAACCCTAACTCTAACTCTAACCCTAACCCTAATTCTAACCTAACCTAAAGGAAGAGAGGCGGACCGGTATCCCGAAGGTGCGAGTTCAAATCTCGCACGAGTTAACATTTTTCAGTTGACTTCGGCAATGTAGGTTACTTGTGAAGTTATCGTTTCATAATACCCTGAGGATGATTCTGAAATAGAATTGAAACACTGCACATCCATCCTCATGGGTAGGGTTAAGTTGTCGCGAGAATATCTCGTGCACTTAAATTGGATAAAAACTCGCTTCCAATCGCTGTGGACTCGATAGCTCAACAGGTAGAGCGGCGGACCGGTATCCCGTAGGTGCGAGTTCAAATCCCGATCGAGTTAACATTTTTCAGTTGACTTCGGCAGTGTAGGTTACTTGTGAAGTTATCGTTTCATAATACCCTGAGGATGATTCTGAAATAGAATTGAAACACTGCACATCCATCCTCATGGATAGCGTTAAGTTGTCGCGAGAATCTCTCGTGCACTTAAATTGGTTAAAATCTCGCCTCCAATTTCAGTTGACTCGATAGCTCAACAGTTAGAGCGGCGGACAGGTATCAAGAAGGTGCTTGTTTAAATCCCGCTCGAGTTAACATATATCAGTTGACTTCGGCAGTGTAGGTTACTTGTGAAGTTATCGTTTCATAATACCCTAAGGATGATTCTGAAATAGAATTGAAACACTGCGCATCCATCCTCATGGATAGCGTTAAGTTGTCACGAGAATATCTCGTGCACTTAAATTGAATAAAAACTTGCCTCCAATCCCTAACCCTAACCCTTACCCTAACCCTAACCCAAACCTAACTCTAACCCTAACCCTAACCCTAACCCTAACCATAACCCTAACCCTAACCCTAACCCAAACACTAACCCTAACCCTAACCCTAACCCTAACCCTAACCCTAACCCTAACCCTAACCCTAACCCTAACCCTAACCCTAACCCTAACCCTAACCCTAACCCTAACCCTAACCCTAACTCTAACCCTAACCCTAACCCTAATTCTAACCTAACCTAAAGGAAGAGCGGCGGACCGGTATCCCGAAGGTGCTAGTTCAAATCCCGCTCGAGTTAACATTTTTCAGTTGACTTCGGCAGTGTAGGTTTCTTGTGAAGTTATCGTTTCATAATACCCTGAGGATGATTCTGAAATAGAATTGAAACACTGCACATCCATCCTCATGGATAGCGTTAAGTTGTCGCGAGAATATCTCGTGCACTTAAATTGTTTAAAATCTCGCCTCCAATCTTTGTTGACTCGATAGCTCAACAGTTAGAGCGGCGGACAGGTATCAAGAAGGTGCGTGTTCAAATCCCGCTCGAGTTAACATTTTTCAGTTGACTTCGGCAGTGTAGGTTACTTGTGAAGTTATCGTTTCATAATACCCTGAGGATGATTCTGAAATAGAATTGAAACACTGCGCATCCATCCTCATGGATAAAGTTAAATTGTCGCGAGAATATCTCATGCACTTAAATTGAATAAAAACTCGCCTCCAATCCCTAACCCTAACCCTTACCCTAACCCTAACCCAAACGTAACTCTAACCCTAACCCTAACCCTAACCCTAACCCTAACCCTAACCCTAACCCTAACCCTAACCCTAACCCTAACCCTAACTCTACCCTAATCCAAACATAACCTAAAGTTAGAGCGGCGGACCGGTTTCCCGAAGTTGCGAGTTCAAGTCCCGCACGAGTTAACATTTTTCAGTTGACATCGGCAGTGTAGGTTACTTGTGAAGTTATCGTTTCATAATACCCTGAGGATGATTCTGAAATAGAATTTAAACACTGCACATCCATCCTGATGGAAAGCGTTAAGTTGTCGCGAGAATATCTCGTGCACTTAAATTGAATAAAAACTAGCCTCCAATCCCTAACCATAACCCTAACCATAACCCTAACCCTAACCCTAACCTTAACCCTAACCCTAACCCTAACCCTAACCCTAACCCTAACCCTAACCCTAACCCTAACCATAACCCTAACCCTAACCCTAACCCTAACCCTAACTCTAACCCTAACCCTAACCCTAATTCTAACCTAACCTAAAGGAAGAGAGGCGGACCGGTATCCCGAAGGTGCGAGTTCAAATCTCGCACGAGTTAACATTTTTCAGTTGACTTCGGCAATGTAGGTTACTTGTGAAGTTATCGTTTCATAATACCCTGAGGATGATTCTGAAATAGAATTGAAACACTGCACATCCATCCTCATGGATAGGGTTAAGTTGTCACGAGAATATCTCGTGCACTTAAATTGCATAAAAACTCGCCTCCAATCGCTGTGGACTCGATAGCTCAAAAGGTAGAGCGGCGGACCGGTATCCCGTAGGTGCGAGTTCAAATCCCGCTCGAGTTAACATTTTTCAGTTGACTTCGGCAGTGTAGGTTACTTGTGAAGTTATCGTTTCATAATACCCTGAGGATGATTCTGAAATAGAATTTAAAAACTGCACATCCATCCTGATGGATAGCGTTAAGTTGTCGCGAGAATATCTCGTGCACTTAAATTGAATAAAAACTCGCCTCCAATCCCAGTGGACTCGATAGCTCAACGGGCAGAGCTGAGGACCTGTATCCCGAAGGTGCGAGTTCAAACCCCGCTCGAGTCAATATTTTTCAGTTGACTTCGGCAGTGTAGGTTAATTGTGAAGTTATCGTTTCATAATACCTTGAGGATGATTCTGAAATAGAATTTAAACACTGCACATCCATCCTGATGGATAGCGTTAAGTTGTCGCGAGAATATCTCGTGCATTTAAATTGAATAAAAACTCGCCTCCAATCCCTAACCATAACCCTAATCCTAATCCTAACCTTAACCCTAACCCTAACCCTAACCCTAACCCTAACCCTAACCCTAACCCTAACCCTAACTCTAACCCAAACACTAACCCTAACCCTAACCCTAACCCTAACCCTATCCCTAACCCTAACCCTAACCCTAACCCTAACCCTAACCCTAACCCTAACCCTAACTCTAACCCTAACCCTAACCCTAATTCTAACCTAACCTAAAGGAAGAGCGGCGGACCGGTATCCAGAAGGTGCGAGTTCAAATCTCGCACGAGTTAACATTTTTCAGTTGACTTCGTCAATGTAGGTTACTTGTGAAGTTATCATTTTATAATACCCTGAGGATGATTCTGAAATAGAATTGAAACACTGCACATCCATCCTCATGGATAGGGTTAGGTTGTCGCGAGAATATCTCGTGCACTAAAATTGGATAAAAACTCGCCTCCAATCCCTGTGGACTCGATAGCTCAACAGGTAGAGCGGCGGGCCGGTATCCCGAAGGTGCGAGTTCAAATCCCGCTCGAGTTAACATTTTTCAGTTGACTTCGGCAGTGTAGGTTACTTGTGAAGTTATCGTTTCATAATACCCTGAGGATGATTCTGAAATAGAATTGAAACACTGCACATCCATCCTCATGGATAGCGTTAAGTTGTCGCAAGAATATCTCGTGCACTTAAATTGGTTAAAATCTCGCCTCCAATCTTTGTTGACTCGATAGCTCAACAGTTAGAGCGGCGGACAGGTATCAAGAAGGTGCGTGTTCAAATCCCGCTCGAGTTAACATTTTTCAGTAAACTTCGGCAGTGTAGGTTACTTGTGAAGTTATCGTTTGATAATACCCTGAGGATGATTCTGAAATAGAATTGAAACAAAGCGCATCCATCCTCATGGTTAAAGTTAAGTTGTCGCGAGAATATCTCGTGCACTTAAATTGAATAAAAACTCGCCTCCAATCCCTAACCCAAACCCTTACCCTAACCCTAACCCAAACCTAACTCTAACCCTAACCCTAACCCTAACCCTAACCCTAACCCTAACCCTAACCCTAACCCTAACCCTAACCCTAACCCTAACCCTAACCCTAACCCTAACCTAACCCAAACCCTAACCCTAACCCTAACCCTAACCCTAACCCTAACCTAACCCGAACCCTAACCCTAACCCTAACCCTAACCCTTACCCTAACCCTAAACCTAACCCTAACACTAACCCTAACCCTAACCCTAACCCTAATCCTAACCCTAACCCTAACCCTAACCCTAACCCTAACCCCAACCTTATCCCTAACCCTAACCCTAACCCTAACCCTAACCCTAACCCTAACCCTAACCCTAACCCTAACCCTAACCCTAACCCTAATCCTAACCTAACTTAAAGGTAGAGCGGTGGACCGGTATCCCGAAGGTGCGAGTTCAAATCCCGCTCGAGTTAACATTTTTCAGTTGACTTCGGCAGTGTAGGTTACTTGTGAAGTTATCGTTTCATAATACCCTAAGGATGATTCTGAAATAGAATTGAAACACTGCACATCCATCCTCATGGATAGCGTTATATTGTCGCGAGAATATCTCGTGCACTTAAATTGGATAAAAACTCGCCTCCAATCGCTGTGGACTCGATAGCTCAACAGGTAGAGCGGCGGACCGGTATCCCGAAGGTGCGAGTTCAAATCCCGCTCGAGTCAACATTTTTCAGTTGACTTCGGCAGTGTTGGTTAATTGTGAAGTTATCGTTTCCTAATACCCTGAGGATGATTCTGAAATAGAATTGAAACACTGCACATCCATCCTCATGGATAGCGTTAAGTTGTCGCGAGAATCTCTCGTGCACTTAAATTGGTTAAAATCTCGCCTCCAATCTCAGTTGACTCGATAGCTCAACAGTTAGAGCGGCGGACAGGTATCAAGAAGGTGCGTGTTCAAATCCCGCTCGAGTTAACATTTTTCAGTTGACTTCGGCAGTGTAGGTTACTTGTGAAGTTATCGTTTGATAATACCCTGAGGATGATTCTGAAATAGAATTGAAACACAGCACATCCATCCTCATGGATAGCGTTAAGTTGTCGCGAGAATATCTCGTGCACCAAAATTGGATAAAAACTCGCCTACAATACCTGTGGACTCGATAGCTCAACGGGGAGAGCGGCGGACTGGTATCCCGAAGGTGCGAGTTCAAATCCCGCTCGAGTCAACATTTTTCAGTTGACACTTGCAGTGTAGGTTAATTGTGAAGTTATCGTTTCATAATACCCTGAGGATGATTCTGAAATAGAATTGAAACACTGCACATCCATCCTCATGGATAGCGTTAAGTTGTCTCGAGAATATCTCGTGCATTTATATTGGATAAAAACTCGCCTCCAATCCCTGTGGACTCGATAGCTCAACAGGTAGAGCGGCGGACCGGTATCCCGAAGGTGCGAGTTCAAATCCCGCTCGAGTCAACATTTTTCAGTTGACTTCGGTAGTGTAGGTTAAATGTAAAATTATCGTTTCCTAATACCGTGAGGATGATTCTAAAATAGAATTGAAACACTGCACATCCATCCTCATGGATAGCGTTAAGTTGTCTCGAGAATATCTCGTGCATATATATTGGATAAAAACTCGCCTCCAATCCCTGTGGACTCGATAGCTCAACAGGTAGAGCGGCGGACCGGTATCCCGAAGGTGCGAGTTCAAATCCCGCTCGAGTCAACATTTTTCAGTTGACTTCGGCAGTGTAGGTTAATTGTAAAATTATCGTTTCATAATACCCTGAGGATGATTCTGAAATAGAATTTAAACACTTAAAATCCATCCTCATGGATAGCGTTAAGTTGTCGCGAGAATATCTTGTGCACTTAAATTAGATAAAAACTCGCTTCAAATCCTTGTGGACTCGATAGCTCAACAGGTAGAGCGGCGGACCGGTATCCCGAATAAGCGAGTTCAAATCCCGCTCGAGTCGACATTTTTAAGTTGACTTCGGCAGTGTAAGTTAATTGTGAAGTTATCGTTTCATATTACCCTGAGGATGATTCTCAAATAGAATTGAAACACTGCACATCCAACCTCATGGATAGCGTTAAGTTGTCGCGAGAATATCTCGTTCACTTAAATTGGAAAAAAACTCGCCTCCAATCCTTGTGGATTCGATAGCTCAACATGTAGAGCGGCGGACCGGTATCCCGAAAATGCGAGTTCAAATCCTGCTCGAGTCAACATTTTTCAGTAGACTTCAGCAGTGTAGGTTAATTGTGAAGTTATCGTTTCATTATACCCTGAGGAAGATTCTGAAATAGAATTGAAACACTGCACATCCATCCTCATGGATAGCGTTAAGTTGTCGCGAGAATATCTCCTGCACTTAAATTGAATAAAAACTCGCCTCCAATCCCTAACCCTAACCCTAACCCTAACCCTAACCCTAACCCTTTCCCTGGTCCTAACCTAACCCTAACCCTAACCCTAAGTCTAACCCTAACCCTTACCCTAACCCTAACCCTAACCCTAACCCTAACCCTAACCCTAACCCTAACCCTAACTCTAACCCTAACCCTAAACCTAATTCTAACCTAACATAAAGGAAGAGCGGCGGACCGGTATCCCGAAGGTGCGAGTTCAAATCTCGCACGAGTTAACATTTTTCAGTTGACTTCGGCAATGTAGGTTACTTGTGAAGTTATCGTTTCATAATACCCTGAGGATGATTCTGAAATAGAATTGAAACACTGCACATCCATCCTCATGGATAGGGTTAAGTTGTCGCGAGAATATCTCGTGCACTAAAATTGGATAAAAACTCGCCTCAAATCCCTGTGGACTCGATAGCTCAACAGGTAGAGCGGCGGACCGGTATCCCGAAGGTGCGAGTTCAAATACCGCTCGAGTTAACATTTTTCAGTTGACTTCGGCAGTGTGGGTTACTTGTGAAGTTATCGTTTCATAATACCCTGAGGATGATTCTGAAATAGAATTGAAACACTGCACATCCATCCTCATGGATCGCGTTAAGTTGTCGCGAGAATATCTCGTGCACTTAAATTGGTTAAAATCTCGCCTCCAATCTTTGTTGACTCGATAGCTCAACAGTTAGAGCGGCGGACAGGTATCAAGAAGGTGCGAGTTCAAATCCCGCTCGAGTTAACATTTTTCAGTTGACTTCGGCAGTGTAGGTTACTTGTGAAGTTATCGTTTCATAATACCCTGAGGATGATTCTGAAATAGAATTGAAACACTGCGCATCCATCCTCATGGATAAAGTTAAGTTGTCGCGAGAATATCTCGTGCACTTAAATTGAATAAAAACTCGCCTCCAATCCCTAACCCTAACCCTTACCCTAACCCTAACCCAAACTTAACACTAACCCTAACCCTAACCCTAACCCTAACCCTAACCCTAACCCTAACCCTAACCCTAACCCTAACCCTAACCCTAACCCTAACCCTAACCCTAACCCTAACTTTAACTCTAACCCTAACTCTACCCTAATCCAAACATAACCTAAAGTTAGAGCGGCGGACCGGTTTCCCGAAGTTGCGAGTTCAAGTCCCGCACGAGTTAACATTTTTCAGTTGACATCGGCAGTGTAGGTTACTTGCGAAGTTATCGTTTCATAATACCCTGAGGATGATTCTGAAATAGAATTTAAACACTGCACATCCATCCTGATGGATAGCGTTAAGTTGTCGCGAGAATATCTCGTGCACTTAAATTGAATAAAAACTCGCCTCCAATCCCTAACCATAACCCTAACCCTAACCCTAACCTTAACCCTAACCCTAACCCTAACCCTAACCCTAACCCTAACCCTAACCCTAACCCTAACCCTAACCCTAACCCTAACCCTAACCCTAACCCTAACCCTAACCCTAACCCTAACCCTAACTCTAACCCTAAGTCTAACCCTAATTCTAACCTAACCTAAAGGAAGAGAGGCGGACCGGTATCCCGAAGGTGCGAGTTCAAAACCCGCACGAGTTAACATTTTTCAGTTGACTTCGGCAGTTTAGGTTACTTGTGAAGTTATCGTTTCATAATACCCTAAGGATGATTCTGAAATAGAATTGAAACACTGCACATCCATCCTCATGGATAGCGTTATATTGTCGCGAGAATATCTCGTGCACTTAAATTGGATAAAAACTCGCCTCCAATCGCTGTGGACTCGATAGCTCAACATGTAGAGCGGCGGACCGGTATCCCGAAGGTGCGAGTTCAAATCCCGCTCGAGTCAACATTTTTCAGTTGACTTCGGCAGTGTAGGTTAATTGTGAAGTTATCGTTTCCTAATACCCTGAGGATGATTCTGAAATAGAATTTAAACACTGCACATCCATCCTCATGGATAGCGTTAAGTTGTCGCAAGAATATCTCGTGCTCATAAATTGAATAAAAACTCGCCTCCAATCCCTGTGGACTGGATAGCTCAACCGGTAGAGCGGCGGACCAGTATCCCGAATGTGCGAGTTGAAATCCCGCTCGAGTCAACATTTTTCAGTTGACTTCGGTAGTGTCGGTTAATTGTGAAGTTATCGTTTCATAATACCCTGAGGATGATTCTGAAATAGAATTGAAACACTGCACATCCATCCTCATGATTAGCGTAAAGTTATCACGAGAATATCTCGTGCACCTAAATTGGATAAAAACTCGCCTACAATCCCTGTGGACTCGATAGCTCAACGGGGAGAGCGGCGGACTGGTATCCCGAAGGTGCGAGTTCAAATCCCGCTCGAGTCAACATTTTTCAGTTGACTTCGGCAGTGTAGGTTAATTGTAAAATTATCGTTTCATAATACCCTGAGGATGATTCTGAAATAGAATTTAAACACTTAAAATCCATCCTCATGGATAGCGTTAAGTTGTCGCGAGAATATCTTGTGCACTTAAATTAGATAAAAACTCGCTTCAAATCCTTGTGGACTCGATAGCTCAACAGGTAGAGCGGCGGACCGGTATCCCGAATAAGCGAGTTCAAATCCCGCTCGAGTCGACATTTTTAAGTTGACTTCGGCAGTGTAAGTTAATTGTGAAGTTATCGTTTCATATTACCCTGAGGATGATTCTCAAATAGAATTGAAACACTGCACATCCAACCTCATGGATAGCGTTAAGTTGTCGCGAGAATATCTCGTTCACTTAAATTGGAAAAAAACTCGCCTCCAATCCTTGTGGATTCGATAGCTCAACATGTAGAGCGGCGGACCGGTATCCCGAAAATGCGAGTTCAAATCCTGCTCGAGTCAACATTTTTCAGTAGACTTCAGCAGTGTAGGTTAATTGTGAAGTTATCGTTTCATTATACCCTGAGGAAGATTCTGAAATAGAATTGAAACACTGCACATCCATCCTCATGGATAGCGTTAAGTTGTCGCGAGAATATCTCCTGCACTTAAATTGAATAAAAACTCGCCTCCAATCCCTAACCCTAACCCTAACCCTAACCCTAACCCTAACCCTTTCCCTGGTCCTAACCTAACCCTAACCCTAACCCTAAGTCTAACCCTAACCCTTACCCTAACCCTAACCCTAACCCTAACCCTAACCCTAACCCTAACCCTAACCCTAACTCTAACCCTAACCCTAAACCTAATTCTAACCTAACATAAAGGAAGAGCGGCGGACCGGTATCCCGAAGGTGCGAGTTCAAATCTCGCACGAGTTAACATTTTTCAGTTGACTTCGGCAATGTAGGTTACTTGTGAAGTTATCGTTTCATAATACCCTGAGGATGATTCTGAAATAGAATTGAAACACTGCACATCCATCCTCATGGATAGGGTTAAGTTGTCGCGAGAATATCTCGTGCACTAAAATTGGATAAAAACTCGCCTCAAATCCCTGTGGACTCGATAGCTCAACAGGTAGAGCGGCGGACCGGTATCCCGAAGGTGCGAGTTCAAATACCGCTCGAGTTAACATTTTTCAGTTGACTTCGGCAGTGTGGGTTACTTGTGAAGTTATCGTTTCATAATACCCTGAGGATGATTCTGAAATAGAATTGAAACACTGCACATCCATCCTCATGGATCGCGTTAAGTTGTCGCGAGAATATCTCGTGCACTTAAATTGGTTAAAATCTCGCCTCCAATCTTTGTTGACTCGATAGCTCAACAGTTAGAGCGGCGGACAGGTATCAAGAAGGTGCGAGTTCAAATCCCGCTCGAGTTAACATTTTTCAGTTGACTTCGGCAGTGTAGGTTACTTGTGAAGTTATCGTTTCATAATACCCTGAGGATGATTCTGAAATAGAATTGAAACACTGCGCATCCATCCTCATGGATAAAGTTAAGTTGTCGCGAGAATATCTCGTGCACTTAAATTGAATAAAAACTCGCCTCCAATCCCTAACCCTAACCCTTACCCTAACCCTAACCCAAACTTAACACTAACCCTAACCCTAACCCTAACCCTAACCCTAACCCTAACCCTAACCCTAACCCTAACCCTAACCCTAACCCTAACCCTAACCCTAACCCTAACCCTAACTTTAACTCTAACCCTAACTCTACCCTAATCCAAACATAACCTAAAGTTAGAGCGGCGGACCGGTTTCCCGAAGTTGCGAGTTCAAGTCCCGCACGAGTTAACATTTTTCAGTTGACATCGGCAGTGTAGGTTACTTGCGAAGTTATCGTTTCATAATACCCTGAGGATGATTCTGAAATAGAATTTAAACACTGCACATCCATCCTGATGGATAGCGTTAAGTTGTCGCGAGAATATCTCGTGCACTTAAATTGAATAAAAACTCGCCTCCAATCCCTAACCATAACCCTAACCCTAACCCTAACCTTAACCCTAACCCTAACCCTAACCCTAACCCTAACCCTAACCCTAACCCTAACCCTAACCCTAACCCTAACCCTAACCCTAACCCTAACCCTAACCCTAACCCTAACCCTAACCCTAACTCTAACCCTAAGTCTAACCCTAATTCTAACCTAACCTAAAGGAAGAGAGGCGGACCGGTATCCCGAAGGTGCGAGTTCAAAACCCGCACGAGTTAACATTTTTCAGTTGACTTCGGCAGTTTAGGTTACTTGTGAAGTTATCGTTTCATAATACCCTAAGGATGATTCTGAAATAGAATTGAAACACTGCACATCCATCCTCATGGATAGCGTTATATTGTCGCGAGAATATCTCGTGCACTTAAATTGGATAAAAACTCGCCTCCAATCGCTGTGGACTCGATAGCTCAACATGTAGAGCGGCGGACCGGTATCCCGAAGGTGCGAGTTCAAATCCCGCTCGAGTCAACATTTTTCAGTTGACTTCGGCAGTGTAGGTTAATTGTGAAGTTATCGTTTCCTAATACCCTGAGGATGATTCTGAAATAGAATTTAAACACTGCACATCCATCCTCATGGATAGCGTTAAGTTGTCGCAAGAATATCTCGTGCTCATAAATTGAATAAAAACTCGCCTCCAATCCCTGTGGACTGGATAGCTCAACCGGTAGAGCGGCGGACCAGTATCCCGAATGTGCGAGTTGAAATCCCGCTCGAGTCAACATTTTTCAGTTGACTTCGGTAGTGTCGGTTAATTGTGAAGTTATCGTTTCATAATACCCTGAGGATGATTCTGAAATAGAATTGAAACACTGCACATCCATCCTCATGATTAGCGTAAAGTTATCACGAGAATATCTCGTGCACCTAAATTGGATAAAAACTCGCCTACAATCCCTGTGGACTCGATAGCTCAACGGGGAGAGCGGCGGACTGGTATCCCGAAGGTGCGAGTTCAAATCCCGCTCGAGTCAACATTTTTCAGTTGACTTCGGCAGTGTAGGTTAATTGTAAAATTATCGTTTCATAATACCCTGAGGATGATTCTGAAATAGAATTGAAACACTGCACATCCATCCTCATGGATAGCGTTAAGTTGTCTCGAGAATATCTCGTGCATTTATATTGGATAAAAACTCGCCTCCAATCCCTGTGGACTCGATAGCTCAACAGGTAGAGAGGCGGACCGGTATCCCGAAGGTGCGAGTTCAAATCCCGCTCGAGTCAACATTTTTCAGTTGACTTCGGTAGTGTAGGTTAAATGTAAAATTATCGTTTCCTAATACCGTGAGGATGATCCTAAAATAGAATTGAACACTGCACATCCATCCTCATGGATAGCGTTAAGTTGTCTCGAGAATATCTCGTGCATATATATTGGATAAAAACTCGCCTCCAATCCCTGTGGACTCGATAGCTCAACATGTAGAGCGGTGGACCGGTATCCCGAAGGTGCGAGTTCAAATCCCGCTCGAGTCAACATTTTTCAGTTGACTTCGGCAGTGTAGGTTAATTGTAAAATTATCGTTTCATAATACCCTGAGGATGATTCTGAAATAGAATTGAAACACTGCACATCCAACCTCATGGATAGCGTTAAGTTGTCGCGAGAATATCTCGTGCACTTAAATTGGATAAAAACTCGCCTCCAATCCTTGTGGATTCGATAGCTCAACATGTAGAGCGGCGGACCGGTATCCCGAAAATGCGAGTTCAAATCCCACTCGAGTCAACATTTCTCAGTAGACTTCAGCAGTGTAGGTTAATTGTGAAGTTATCGTTTCATTATACCCTGAGGAAGATTCTGAAATAGAATTGAAACACTGCACATCCCATCCTCATGGATAGCGTTAAGTTGTCGCGAGAATATCTCCTGCACTTAAATTGACTAAAAACTCGCCTCCAATCCCTAACCCTAACCCTAACCCTAACCCTAACCCTAACCCTAGTCCTAACCTAACCCTAACCCTAACCCTAACCCTAACCCTAACCCTAACCCTAACCCAAATCCTAACCCTAATCCAAACATAACCTAAAGTTAGAGCGGCGGACCGGTTTCCCGAAGGTGCGAGTTCAAGTCCCGCACGAGTTAACATTTTTCAGTTGACATAGGCAGTGTAGGTTACTTGTGAAGTTATCGTTTCATAATACCCTGAGGATGATTCTGAAATAGAATTGAAACACTGCACATCCATCCTCATGGATAGGGTTAAGTTGTCGCGAGAATATCTCGTGCATTTAAATTGAATAAAAACTCGCCTCCAATCCCTGTGGACTCGATAGCTCAACGGGCAGAGCGGAAGACCGGTATCCCGAAGGTGCGAGTTCAAACCCCGCTCGAGTCAATATTTTTCAGTTGATTCGGCAGTGTAGGTTAATTGTGAAGTTATCGTTTCATAATACCTTGAGGATGATTCTGAAATAGAATTTAAACACTGCACATCCATCCTGATGGATAGCGTTAAGTTGTCGCGAGAATATCTCGTGCATTTAAATTGAATAAAAACTCGCCTCCAATCCCTAACCATAACCCTAACCCTAACCCTAACCTTAACCCTAACCCTAACCCTAACCCTAACCCTAACCCTAACCCTAACCCTAACCCTAACCCTAACTCTAACCCAAACACTAACCCTAACCCTAACCCTAACCCTAACCCTAACCCTAACCCTAACCCTAACCCTAACCCTTACCCAAACCCTAACCCTAACCCTAACCCTAACCCTAACCCTAACCCTAACCCTAACTCTAACCCTAACCCTAACCCTAATTCTGACCTAATCTAAAGGAAGAGCGGCGGACCGGTATCCCGAATGTGCTAGTTCAAATCCGCACGAGTTAACATTTTTTAGTTGACTTCGGCAATATAGGTTACTTGTGAAGTTATCGTTTCATAATACCCTGAGGATGACTCTGAAATAGAATTGAAACACTGCACATCCATCCTCATGGATAGGGCTAAGTTGTCGCGAGAATATCTCGTGCACTAAAATTGGATAAAAACTCGCCTCCAAACCCTGTGGACTCGATAGCTCAACAGGTAGAGCGGCGGACCAGTATCCCGAAGGTGCGAGTTCAAATCCCGCTCGAGTTAACATTTTTCAGTTGACTTCGGCAGTGTAGGTTACTTGTGAAGTTATCGTTTCCTAATACCCTGAGGATGATTCTGAAATAGAATTGAAACACTGCGCATCCATCCTTATGGATAAAGTTAAGTTGTCGCGAGAATATCTCGTGCACTTAAATTGAATAAAAACTCGCCTCCAATCCCTAACCCTAACCCTTACCCTAACCCTAACCCAAACCTAACTCTAACCCTAACCCTAACCCTAACCCTAACCCTAACCCTAACCATAACCCTAACCCTAACCCTAACCCTAACCCTAACCCTAACCCTAATCCTAACCTAACCCGAACCCTAACCCTAACCCTAACCCTAACCCTAACCCTAACCCTAACCTAACCCGAACCCTAACCATAACCCTAACCCTAACCCTTACCCTAACCCTAACCCTAACCCTAAAACTAACCCTAACCCTAACCCTAACCCTAATCCTAACCCTAACCCTAACCCTAACCCTAACCCTAACCCTAACCCTAACCCTAACCCTAACCCTAATCCTAACCTAACTTAAAGGTAGAGCGGCGGACCGGTATCCCGAAGGTGCGAGTTCAAATCCCGCTCGAGTTAACATTTTTCAGTTGACTTCGGCAGTGTAGGTTACTTGTGAAGTTATCGTTTCATAATACCCTGAGGATGATTCTGAAATAGAATTGAAAAACTGCACATCCATCCTCATGGATAGCGTTAAGTTGTCGCGAGAATATCTCGCGCACTTAAATTGAATAAAAACTCCCCTCCAATCCCTAACCCTAACCCTAACCCTAACCCTAACCTAACCCTAACCCTAACCCTAACCCTAACCCTAACCCTAACCCTAACCCTAACCCTAACCCTAACCCTAACTCTAACCCTAACCCTAACCCTAATTCTAACCTAACCTAAAGGAAGAGCGGCGGACCGGTATCCCGAAGGTGCGAGTTCAAATCTCGCACGAATTAACATTTTTTAGTTGACTTCGGCAATGTAGGTTACTTGTGAAGTTATCGTTTCATAATACCCTGAGGATGATTCTGAAATAGAATTGAAACACTGCACATCCATCCTTATGGATAGGGTTAAGTTTTCGCGAGAATATCTCGTGCACTAAAATTGGATGAAAACTCGCCTCCAATCCCTGTGGACTCGATAGCTCAACAGGTAGAGCGGCGGACCGGTATCCCGAAGGTGCGAGTTCAAATCCCGATCAAGTTAACATTTTTCAGTTGACTTCGGCAGTGTAGGTTACTTGTGAAGTTATCGTTTCATAATACCCTGAGGATGATTCTGAAATAGAATTGAAACACTGCACATCCATCCTCATGTATAGCGTTAAGTTGTCGCGAGAATATCTCGTGCTCATAAATTGGTTAAAATCTCGCCTCCAATCTTTGTTGACTCGATAGCTCAACAGTTAGAGCGGCGGACAGGTATGAAGAAGGTGCGTGTTCAAATCCCGCTCGAGTTAACATTTTTCAGTTGACTTCGGCAGTGTAGGTTACTTGTGAAGTTATCGTTTCATAATACCCTGAGGATGATTCTGAAATAGAATTGAAACACTGCGCATCCATCCTCATGGATAAAGTTAAGTTGTCGCGAGAATATCTCGTGCACTTAAATTGAATAAAAACTCGCCTCCAATCCCAAACCCTAACCCTTACCCTAACCCTAACCCAAACCTAACTCTAACCCTAACCCTAACCCTAACCCTTACCATAACCCTAATCCTAACCCTAACCCTAACCCTAACCCTAACCCTAACCCTAACCTAACCCGAACCCTAACCCTAACCCTAACCCTAACCCTAACCTAACCCGAACCCTAACCCTAACCCTAACCCTAACCCTTACCCTAACCCTAACCCTAACCCTTACACTAACCCTAACCCTAACCCTAACCCTAACCCTAACCCTAACCCTAACCTAACCCGAACCCTAACCATAACCCTAACCCTAACCCTAACCCTAACCCTAACCCTAACCCTAACCATAACCCTAACCCTAACCCTAACCCTAACCCTAACCCTAACCCTAACCCTAACCCTAACCTAACCCGAACCCTAACCCTAACCCTAACCCTAACCCTTACCCTACCCCTAACCCTAACCATAACATTAACCCTAACCCCAACCGTAACCCTAATCCTAACCCTAACCCTAACATTAACCCTAACCCTTAACCTAAACCTAACCCCAACCCTATCCCTAACCCTAACCCTAACCCTAACCCTAACCCTAACCCTAACCATAACCTTAACCCTAACCCTAACCCTAACCCTAACCCTAACCATAACCCTAACCCTAACCCTAACCCGAACCCTAACCCTTACCCTAACCCTAACCCTAACCCTAACCCTAACCCTAACCCTAACCCTAACCTTAACCCTAACCCTAACCCTAACCCTAACCTAACCCTAACCCTAACCCTAACCCTAACCCTAACCTAACCCTAACCCTAACCTAACCCTAACCCTAACCTAACCCTAACCCTAACCCTAACCCTAATCCCTAACCCTAACCCTAACCCTAACCCTAACCTAACCCTAACCCTAACCCTAACCCTAACCCTAACCCTAACCCTAACCCTAACCCTAACCCTAACCCTAACCCTAACTCTAACCCTAACCCTAACCCTAATTCTAACCTAACCTAAAGGAAGAGCGGCGGACCGGTATCCCGAAGGTGCGAGTTCAAATCTCGCACGAATTAACATTTTTTAGTTGACTTCGGCAATGTAGGTTACTTGTGAAGTTATCGTTTCATAATACCCTGAGGATGATTCTGAAATAGAATTGAAACACTGCACATCCATCCTTATGGATAGGGTTAAGTTTTCGCGAGAATATCTCGTGCACTAAAATTGGATAAAAACTCGCCTCCAATCCCTGTGGACTCGATAGCTCAACAGGTAGAGCGGCGGACCGGTATCCCGAAGGTGCGAGTTCAAATCCCGATCAAGTTAACATTTTTCAGTTGACTTCGGCAGTGTAGGTTACTTGTGAAGTTATCGTTTCATAATACCCTGAGGATGATTCTGAAATAGAATTGAAACACTGCACATCCATTCTCATGGATAGCGTTAAGTTGTCGCGAGAATATCTCGTGCTCATAAATTGGTTAAAATCTCGCCTCCAATCTTTGTTGACTCGATAGCTCAACAGTTAGAGCGGCGGACAGGTATGAAGAAGGTGCGTGTTCAAATCCCGCTCGAGTTAACATTTTTCAGTTGACTTCGGCAGTGTAGGTTACTTGTGAAGTTATCGTTTCATAATACCCTGAGGATGATTCTGAAATAGAATTGAAACACTGCGCATCCATCCTCATGGATAAAGTTAAGTTGTCGCGAGAATATCTCGTGCACTTAAATTGAATAAAAACTCGCCTCCAATCCCAAACCCTAACCCTTACCCTAACCCTAACCCAAACCTAACTCTAACCCTAACCCTAACCCTAACCCTAACCATAACCCTAACCCTAACCCTAACCCTAACCCTAACCCTAACCCTAACCCTAACCTAACCCGAACCCTAACCCTAACCCTAACCCTAACCCTAACCTAACCCGAACCCTAACCCTAACCCTAACCCTAACCCTTACCCTAACCCTAACCCTAACCCTTACACTAACCCTAACCCTAACCCTAACCCTAACCCTAACCCTAACCCTAACCCTAACCCTAACCCTAACCTAACCCGAACCCTAACCATAACCCTAACCCTAACCCTAACCCTAACCCTAACCCTAACCATAACCCTAACCCTAACCCTAACCCTAACCCTAACCCTAACCCTAACCCTAACCCTAACCTAACCCGAACCCTAACCCTAACCCTAACCCTAACCCTTACCCTACCCCTAACCCTAACCATAACATTAACCGTAACCCTAACCGTAACCCTAATCCTAACCCTAACCCTAACATTAACCCTAACCCTTAACCTAAACCTAACCCCAACCCTATCCCTAACCCTAACCCTAACCCTAACCCTAACCCTAACCCTAACCATAACCTTAACCCTAACCCTAACCCTAACCCTAACCCTAACCATAACCCTAACCCTAACCCTAACCCGAACCCTAACCCTTACCCTAACCCTAACCCTAACCCTAACACTAACCCTAACCCTAACTTTAACCCTAATTCTAACATAACCTAAATTTAGAGCGGCGGACCGGTATCCCGAAGATCGAGTTCAAATCTCGCACGAGTTAACATTTTTCAGTTGACTTCGGCAGTGTAGGTTAATTGTGAAGTTATCGTTTCCTAATACCCTGAGGATGATTCTGAAATAGAATTTAAAAACTGCACATCCATCCTCATGGATAGCGTTAAGTTGTCGCGAGAATATCTCGAGCTCATAAATTGAATAAAAACTCGCCTCCAATCCCTGTGGACTCGATAGCTCAAAAGTTAGAGCGGCGGACAGGTATCAAGGAGGTGCGTGTTCAAATCCCGATCGAGTTAACATTTTTCAGTTGACTTCGGCAGTGTAGGTTACTTGTGAAGTTATCGTTTCATAATACCCTGAGGATGATTCTGAAATAGAATTGAAACACTGCGCATCCATCCTCATGGATAAAGTTAAGTTGTCGCGAGAATATCTCGTGCACTTAAATTGAATAAAAACTCGCCTCCAATCGCTAACCCTAACCATTACCCTAAACCTAACCCAAACCTAACTCTAACCCTAACCTTAACCCTAACCCTAACCATAACCCTAACCCGAACCCTAACCCTAACCCTAACCCTAACTATAACCCTAACATTAACCCTAACCCTAAACCTAACCCTAACCCCAACCCTATCCCTAACCCTAACCCTAACCCTAACCCTAACCCTAACCCTAACCCTAACCCTAACCGTAACCCTAATCCTAACCTAACTTAAAGGTAGAGCGGCGGACCGGTATCCCGAATAAGCGAGTTCAAATCCCGCTCGAGTCGACATTTTTCAGTTGACTTCGGCAGTGTAAGTTAATTGTGAAGTTATCGTTTCATATTACCCTGAGGATGATTCTCAAATAGAATTGAAACACTGCACATCCAACCTCATGGATAGCGTTAAGTTGTCGCGAGAATATCTCGTGCACTTAAATTGGATAAAAACTCGCCTCCAATCCTTGTGGATTCGATAGCTCAACAGGTAGAGCGGCGGACCGGTATCCCGAAAATGCGAGTTCAAATCCCTCTCGAGTCAACATTTTTCAGTAGACATCAGCAGTGTAGGTTAATTGTGAAGTTATCGTTTCATTATACCCTGAGGAAGATTCTGAAATAGAATTAAAACACTGCACATCCATCCTCATGGATAGCGTTAAGTTGTCGCGAGAATATCTCGTGCACTTAAATTGGATAAAAACTCGCCTCCAATCCCTAACCCTAACCCTAACCTAACTCTAACCCTAACCCTAACCCTAACCCTAACCCTAACCATAACCCTAACACTAACCCTAACCCTAACCCTAACCCTAACCCTAACCCTAACCGTAACCCTAACCGTAACCCTAACCCTAACCCTAACCCTAACCCTAACCCTAACCCTAACCCTAACCCTAACCCTAATCCTAACATAACCTAAATTTAGAGCGGCGGACCGGTATCCCGGGGGTGCGAGTTCAAATCCCGCACGAGTTAACATTTTTCAGTTGACTTCGGCAGTGTAGGTTACTTGTGAAGTTATCGTTTCATAATACCCTGAGGATGATTCTGAAATAGAATTTAAACACTGAACATCCATCCTCATGGATAGCGTTAAGTTGTCGCGAGAATATCTCGTGCACTTAAATTAGATAAAAACTCGCCTCCAATCGCTGTGTACTCGATAGCTCAACAGGTAGAGCGGCGGACCGGTATCCCGAATAAGCGAGTTCAAATCCCGCTCGAGTCAACATTTTTCATTTGACTTCGGCAGTGTAGGTTAATTGTGAAGTTATCGTTTCCTAATACCCTGAGGGTGATTCTGAAATAGAATTGAAACACTGCACATCCATCCTCATGGATAGCGTTAAGTTGTCGCGAGAATATCTCGTGCGCATAAATTGGATAAAAACTCGACTCCAATCCCTGTGGACTCGATAGCTCAACGGGAAGAGCGGGGGACCGGTATCCCGAAGGTGCGAGTTCAAATCCCGCTCGAGTCAACATTTTTCAGTTGACTTCGGCAGTGTAGGTTAATTGTGAAGTTATCGTTTCATAATACCCTGAGGATGATTCTGAAATAGAATTGAAACACTGAACATCCATCCTCATGGATAGCGTTAAGTTGTCTCGAGAATATCTCGTGCATTTATATTGGATAAAAACTCGCCTCCAATCCCTGTGGACTCGATAGCTCAACAGGTAGAGCGGCGGACCGGTATCCCGAAGGTGCGAGTTCAAATCCCGCTCGTGTCAACATTTTTCAGTTGACTTCGGAAGTGTAGGTTAATTGTGAAGTTATCATTTTATAATCCCCTGAGGATGATTCTGAAATAGAATTGAAACACTGCACATCCATCTTCATGGATAGCGTTATCTGGTCGCGAGTATATCTCGTGCACTTAAATATGATACAAACTCGCCTCCTATTCCTGTGGACTCCATAGCTCAACAGGTAGAGGGGCGGACCGGTATCCCGAAGGTGCGAGTTCAAATCCCGCACGAGTTAACATTTTTCAGTTGACTTCGGCAGTGTAGGTTAATTGTGAAGTTATCGTTTCATAATACCCTGACGATGATTCTGAAATAGAATTGAAACACTGCACATCCATCTTCATGGATAGCGTATAGTTTTCGCGAGAATATCTCGTGCACTTAAATTGGATAAAAACTCGCCTCAAATCTTGTGGACTCGATAGCTCAACAGGTAGTGCGGCGGACCGGTATCCCGAATAAGCGAGTTCAAATACCGCTCGAGTCAACATTTTTCAGTTGACTTCGGCAGTGTAGGTTAATTGTGAAGTTATCGTTTCATATTACCCTGAGGATGATTCTAAAATAGAATTGAAACATTGCACATCCATCCTCATGGAAAGCGTTAAGTTGTCGCGAGTATATCTCGTGCACTTAAATTGGATAAAAACTCGCTTTCAATACTTGT